>JARHVA010000473.1:4972500-5215000 GCA_037957365.1 Torreya grandis
GAGATATTGAATATGAATGATAGAGAATTGGGGTTTTCAAAACAACATATAGATAAATTGATAGTGAAAATTATGCACAAGAGCCAAATTCATATGCACAAGTCATGTAAGTCAAAGTCAAAGTTGTCAAGTGTTTAATAATTCCACTATTTAGTGTAGGATAAAAAATGATAGATTAAAAAGATAAAAGAGAGAAATTTGGTACTTGTATGTAATTATAAGTGGTGTTTACACGTATGCCCTAAATATCCAGTTTTCTTTGTGCAAAACCTATAAGGAAAGATGCAAAAACTAATATCATTTCATGGTAGAAAACATGAAATATCTAAATAATTGAATTATTTTAAATTTAAAAGTCAATAAATGAATAAACTTGTGAGTATGCAAACCAAAATTCCATTTGATCTCATTTGGAGTATACCATGGGGTGATTATCCTTATTAAGATTGAAGCTATGATCTGCATAAATTAAAAAAAGACATCATTTCAATACCTTGGAATCATGAGATATAATTATGTGATTAATAAATTATTTTTAATAACATTTATTGTAAACAAATATCATGGAGTTCCTTTGAGGCACAATAGGTAGCATTTTACATTTAATATTGTTTTTTTAAATGACTTATATTTACGGTATGATTTATGATAAAAGATAAAGATATTAATGTCATTAAAGGTGCCACTTTTGAATGTCATCTCCATTGATAAAATATTTAGAAAATATAAGCTCATATTGAATGCTTAAGTGCATATGAGGAATTGAAGTTTTCAAAGTAATTTATTCATGTATTTTAACTTATTTTAGATTTAGGTGAACCTAAATAGGCCAACACTAATAAAATTTAGATTATATAGGATATAACATAAAATACACAAATTTTATTGTAATCGAGAGATTATTTAACTTGATATTTATAGAAATTACTAGGAAAAGAAGGGAGGAAAGGAAATTAATTGATATTCTAACTTATATTGATCATTACATATGTATAATTCATTGTCATGATCTATAATACCTCTATGATTACTTAGCTCATAAAATTGACTGCCAAAATCTGCATGAATGCTATTGTTGAAACATAGATGCACAACTAGATTTATATATTATCTAATAGTAATATACCTATTGAGTTTGTAAATCTATTCTACCATATATCATTGTGCCTACCTATCTAGATAATTTTTGTGTAATTTTTCAACCTTAGTCATTCGTACAGATCTTGAGTTTGTCTTCCTTTACCTTGAAACCCTATCTTCACTTTTGGCACTAGATTAACCTAAAACAAGGGGGATGGGTTGGATAATCAAAAATATTCCCCAATGATTGGGTGAACATTATCTATCTTCTAATACCCTGAAGAGGACTCAAACTACAAATAGTTCTCCCACCTATGCGTATTTATGCTCAATCATGACCCACTAGAGTGAAATATAATGCTTTGGCATTTGAGACTTGAAAAAATGTAACTTTGACTTTGCACTTGCATTAAAACTTAAATTTTGGACTATTCCTTTAGGGTTTTTTATATTTTTATGCTTCTTATAATGTTTCAAGGATGTGCCAATGGATTTGTCAAGTTTTCCAACATGAGTGCTAGATCTAATCTAGATAGGTGATAGATTTATATTTATAGATGACTCTTTGGTATTTTCCCCATAAATGACATAAGAAACATGCGTAGGCTAACCTAAGGGGGAGATTTGAATTTGAAATATAGTCATTGAGGATCTCAGTGGATGTGAATGCCTATGGTAAATTATAACATCTAATTGTTATGAGGATTATCTAGAAAGGGAAAATTAGGGATTTAGAATATGGAAACAGTCTCTTTAGAATTATTGGCATAGACCAGGGAGATATTGAATATGAATGATAGAAAATTGGGTTGGCTAAGATAATATATAAATAATCAAATAGAGGAAAGTGTGCACAAGATTCAAATGTGTATGCACAAGTCATGTATGTCAAAGACATGTCAAAATTGATGTTGTAAAGTGTCTAATACCAAATTAATGAGTCTAAAAATTCCTCCATTTTAGTATAGTGTTGAAATCACTAGATCAAAAAGATGAAAAAAATATTGGTACTTGTGTGTAATTGTACTTGATGTTTATAGGTATGCCCCAAATATCCATTTTTTTAGTGAAAAACTTGTAAGGAAACATGTAGAAATAAATATCATTTCATGATATAAAATCTGAAATAATCTAGATCATTGAATTATTTGAAATTTAAACTTAAAAGAATGGATACACATATGAGTATGTAAACCAAGCTTTCATTTGATATAATTTGGAGAATGACATGGGGTGATTATGCCCCAAGGATATGCCACTTTTAGAAACATGGGATGTAAAGTTTAAGTTCCTCAAAACCTATTGGATTCAAAGAATTGTTAGTTGAGTGATGCAAAATCTGAACTGCACCACTATAAACATCATCATAACTCTTTTGATGGAACCTTGAAATAGGTTTGTATGTAAATACATGAAATTGGTTTGTATACAAATTAAAAATCTGCATCAACTTTTATTGGCATATTTAGACATAAAGTGATTATGTAGTACCATAGAACTCATCATAGATATATCAAAGAGTTTACATGAAGAACATTCATGCCTCAAATCTGATCCATTTATACCTCAAAGTAATATAGAATGCCATTACCTACATGTCATTATGCTTAATATGATAAATACAATTTTTTTTCTCAATTTGATTACCTACCTAATTTTATAAGTCTAATTAATATGATAGAATCAACTCATCATGACCCTTGTAATATGTGTCAAAATTTGTCAACTATATTTCATAATCTTATAAAATGTTCCAAATATGAACTACAAATGTCTCAATTTGTCCCATATGAATCATGTATCCGACCCAATTTTTTTTTTTCTATCATGGTTTGAATCTCTAAGTCAATCCCATTGTATTCCCCCTTTTGAGGCAAGAGATGAAGCCTATAAATCACTAATCTCAAAATAAAGAGTATGTAACCATGATTAGATATGCCATTTTAGTCATATAAAATGCAAAATTTGGTAACTTGAGTGTGGCTAATGACACCCAATCCATAGGTCCATCTTGCTTGCTCTCATGACCCTTATAAGCATGTTTTCACTAATTTCTAGTCATCCATAGCCTCCCAAACTAGACCCTTATAGATACAAATTTCTCTTTCCATGCTTAATCTATCCCCCTAGGTCCTGTCAACCATAGACAATAATGCCCAATTTGGATTACAATGCTAAAACCCAAGGTGTCTTGTTTTTGGCATTATTATCCAAGATAAATGTGTCTTCTAACCATCATATTCCTCTGAATCCTTATCCTAATTCATATCAGCCTAATAAAATTTTATTTAACCCATGATCATTAAATACCCTATAAAATGCCATTCAAAGTGCATATAGAAGGGTTAACACTCATTTACAAGAGAGAAACAAGAATACAAGCAAGACCACTCAAGCACTTTTCTCTATTCTTTGCATATAGCCATCCAATAGTATTTCAAGCTTATTCAAACCTTTACATCAATACCTATTAATTCCAAGTACACCTAGTTTCACATTTACTTGCATTTTCATCACACTATTACACCAAGCACTTCAATGGGAGAAATACATATAGCTTGATCCCTCCTCAGAGTATTGGTATGTAGGTAGTGTGCCCACACATGGGGTGTGAAGTGTAACAAACATATTATTTACACACTAACCCCTCCTCTCCTTTATCCAAATTTTACATTCAAGTTTAAGCACAAAGAGGACCTAGGGTATTGAAGACTAAATCAGGTACATAGTGAGCTCCATGGACTTTCAAGATTTGATATTTTATAGGCACAGTCACACATACCTGATGCATAAAACCTAGAAATTTTAGATCACTAGGACAACATCATAGAGATAAGACTATAACACCAAAACCTAGGGTATCCCACTTTCAATGCTCCTATCCAATCAAGAAAAAACTCCAAATTCCTATTTGTGATAGTCTCTTAAGATTACATAGATTTCTAGACCTTGTCTTAGTCTGAACAACATAAAATCAGATAATTTCAATTTTCTCTCTCACTACTATATTTAGAAAATCCCTAAATACATTCAAATTTCATAAATTAGTAGCCTAATTATTGCACATTATTTATTGATTTTATCTACTCAGACCCATTTATGATTTAGGAATTAAACATCTAATTTCCCAAAAAATAAAATAAAATAGTCATCATATAAATATTTGATCATTCCAATACATGAAATCTAAATAAATGGGTATAAAAGTTTTATTTCAAGTATATATAGAATCTACACATGTAGTAACAAACATCCTAGTAATAAACATCATAGAAGATGCATGATAGAAATCAAGGAATGCACATAATAAAAGAATATGTGATAGAAATTATGGTAAAGATATCATAAAATAGGCATGCCTATGGCCATGATATATACTAGAGTATACTCAACACAACTAAAAAATAAAATGACAAAAAAAACCAATGAACTCATAAAAACACACAAGATAATACACATAAATAATCATACACTATAACAATCAACAACATTGAGCACATATAGAATTGGAGTCATATGATCCATCAATTTCATCATCTACCATATCGAAGTATATTATACATATAATATAACACCTTAAAGAGTATATGCAAGATCATGACCTATATAAAATATTTAAGTAGCTTAATATTAACAATGGAATGGTCATATAAATATACAACCTATATAGTGTATTAAGATGCCCCCAATGTAGAAAGGTAGCCCTTGGGTGTAAGGAATGTTTTGAAATGTCCAAGTATCATATGTAACTTGTATACCCTACACCCCACTCATGTATAGTATGAAAATCATGTGCATAGAAAATAGACATGTAATTCACCATAAATATGATAAACAATGTTAATCAATCATGTAAAATAGTAAAGCATGTCTTGAACAACTCCTAATTTTGACTTATATATATATATATATATATATATATATATATATATATATATATATATATATATATATAAAAAAAATTCAAAATTAGGAGTTGTTCAAGACATGCTTTACTATTTTACATGATTAATTGACATTGTTTATCATATATATATAATTTTTGAAAAATTTAAATTTAAATATGCTCATACTAACTAATGATCCCATTAAGGGGATGATCATATGTAGGTCTTGTATCAATTAAATCAAAGGTCATGTGCAATAGGAAAGGAATAACATATATATTAACATCTAAATTGGAGAAGTAATCATGAGCTATAATATATCTTGCATCACTATCATAGTTAACATGACCATTCATACACTGTGCAAATGTATAAGTCATTATAATATGTGAATTCATTGTATGCTAGGATAATGAGATGGTATTCATTATGGAATACATAGAGTAGCTTGTAGATCCAACTTAGGATGTGATCAATTAGGTAATGTCTGCTGAGCTTAAATAAAATTTTAATGTAATCGAGGTTTAAGATCTAGTATTAGAGGAAGATCAATTACCTATCTTTGATTTTACTTAATAGAATGAATCTCCACATGTATAATAGGATATGGTATAGGTGGTGAAGGGAATGTATTTGGATCAATAGGATGCTCATAAGGAATACCCAAAACTTTGACAATTGAGTTTCTATAGATATACTTCACATATTTTTTTTTGAAGATTATATTACACATATATTATATATCCATGGATGCCTTATTATCATGTCAAATGCCCCAGTATTTGGCAGAATTAAGAACCAAGTATAAAATAATAAAAACCCTAACATAAGTGGTAATATAATTCCCTAAAGAGTATTTTCTCTCTTTCCATGAAATCCTTTCATTTCATTTTTTATACCCACTAGGTATCTACGTGTATCTAAGACTAATAATCAATGTCTTAGTGCATATGTTTTCCCTTAACCCCTTATCCACCATAAACTATGTATAGGAGATGAGTTAATGAAAATGTGAAAACATAAAAGTGTATTAGTAAAATCATCATCAACAATATCATGCTCATCGAAAGTGATAAAATGTACTTGTACTCGTGTATCTTTAATAGTACTAATAATAATATTGATAGGATGTTCTTCCTTAGTTATATAATAATGAGAAGTTTGAGGAGGATGATCTTTGTAAGTCATATACACCTCAACATTATCCTTTGTCTGTTTTATCACATAATTTAGAAAAGGATAAAAAATATCTTCAACTTTGTATTAGGTTGTGCAACCAACTCATTTTTAGGTGTATTAACATCATTGACCTTAATAACATTGTCTCAAATTATATTATATATCTTATCTCAATTAAAAAATCTACCTGTAGAGTGTCCTAGACATCTATGCCAATCAAAATATGCATTGATATCAAACCCCTTAGGTTGTCCTTTATTCATATCAAACTTCATTGGTAGAGGGATATATATGATATTACACTCAATTAGCCTCTATAATACCTTATGAGGGTGTTTTGATAACTATGTAAAATTCCTACTTTGAGGTGCTAAAAGGATAATCCAATTAGTAGGTTGTGACACTACATAGATCACCGCATTAGCCTCATTATTATTATTATTTGCCTTAGATTTAAAATTTAGTTTGCTTTAAAAGTTGGAACTTGAAGATGTTGGAGTATTAAACCTATATTCAACATATTTATATGAATTAGATTAATTTCATAGTCTTTAACTATATGGAACGTCATAAAAATATTGAAATCATTCAAACATAATTTAATAATGCACAAAAAAAGTAAGCTTTGCTTCAAGACATCTTGAAATTCGTTATCATCCATAAGATTTATCATTTTATAAAGCATAGTTTTATAATGAATCACATAGTCATTGATGGGATAATTATGTCATTACTTACATTTTATGATTTGAGCTTAAGACACCTTCTCATCAATGTTGATAGAAAAGTGTGCTAGGAATTGTTCAACCATAGGATTGAAGACATGACACCTATTGAATATCTCATTATGTTTTTACTTAGCTATGACTACCTTATAATTATTTACATTATTAGCCTCCCAGGTTACATTCAAAATATTATCCAAATCATAGGGTTACTTACTATTTTAACTTCAAAAATTAGAAAGTGATGCTTCTTGTGCAAGATCTACACCATTAAGCTCATTAAGATGTATTTAACCATGATATTCATTATTACATTCATTATCATCTTCATAAAAATTTTCAATTTCATGTATATCTTTATTAACAACATGTTCCTCTAAATTTATGTATTATTTATCAAAATTTGTATCAAAAGAATAAGGAACTTGCATTTCATTAGTTTTTACCATTTCTGATTGCACACAAACACGTGGTTTGATCAAAGGAGTCTAATTATGATCAATTACAACACCACTTAACCTATCACTTCACCTTATAGGTACAATATGGATAACCTTATTAGATGGAATAAGATATAATTATGAAAACATCAAGAAAGATGGAACACAAATCCATAAATTATTGCCTATTAAGGGGAAATTAAAAAATAGAGCTAAAGCCATAATAAGGAAAGATGAAACCCTAAGGGATAAAGACATGTTTTTCATGCTAAAAAAAGATTGAATTCACCCAACTTTTTGAATTTAATTTGGATTCAGATGAATCTAAATAGGCTAAAACTATTAAGATTTAGGTTGCATAAGACATAACATAAACTACACAAATTTGAATGTAACAGAGAGATTGAGTACACTTTCTATTTATAGATATGACCAAGAAAAGAGGGGAGAGAAGGAGATTTGTTGAGATTCTAAATTTTATTTCTAATTTATTATATATAGTTCACTAAAATTATCTATAATATCTCTATGACTAAGGTTAGGAAATAAATTGTCAAAATATACATGAATGCTATCAACAAAGCACAAACACGTGTAGCAATTAGTTCTATCCACTATCTATTGATATTGTAACTATTAATTTTTATAGTAAATTCTACCATATATAGTTGTACCTACATGTATAAATGATTTATGTGTAATTTTTTGACATTAGTCTTGTGTAAAAATCTTGATTTTCTCTTCCTTTACCTTGAAACCCTAGCTCCACTCTTTACACTAGCTTGACATGAAAGAAGGGTATAAGAGATGGGTTAGATAACCAAACCAGTATTTTTTATGTGGTTGAGCATTTAATATGTTACAATACATATAAGAGGGATCAAACCATACACATTTATCACATCTATGTGTATATGTACTTAATCACAACTTACTAGAATGCAACGCAATGCTTTTACTTTTGACACTTGATAACATGAAAAATTGACCTTAATATTGTAATTAGACTTGGATTTTAGATTGTTACTTTGAGGGTTTTCATATGTGGATGATTTTGGTAAATGTATCAAATATGTGTAAATTCATTTCTCAAGATTACCAAGATGAGTTCTAGATTCAATACAAATAGGTGCTATATATATATATATATATATATATATATATATATATATATATATATATATATGATTATTTGGTATTTCCCACCATAACTGACCTAAGAAACATGTTTAGGCCAACCCAATAGAGAGATTTTATTTTTTAAAATAACCATTAAAAATCTTGGGACACTTTTTGTGAAGGAAGATGTCTTTGATAACCACCAACATCTAATTTTTACCTACACTATCAAGTAAGGGAAAATGAAGGATTAAAAATATGGAAAAAGTTTACTTTAGATTATATAATATTTTGGAATAGAATAGAGATATATTTAATATGATTTATATAAAATTGGGTTGGCCAAAATAATAGATAGCTAAATAAATAGGGGAAATATGCACAAGAGTCGTATGTACACAAAAGTCATGTATGTCAAAACTGATGTTGTCAAGTGCCTAATACCAAATTTAAGTATCTACACCATGTTGTCATCATCAAGGGTTTTATATTTTCATTTTGATGGTCTCCTCTAAGTAGTAAATCTCTAATTTATTTTGTGAGTTAGTATTAAACTATTGGTTCTCTTTGAGTTATTCTAAGAATGGATTGGGAAGTTAGATATAATTTAAGTCTCACATTTGCATTGACATTTTAGTTTTAAGGAAAGGAAATTTCCCCTTGTTTTAAGTCATTTGAAAGTTCTAAGTTAAATTATAGATTTATTTAGGATGTCCATTTTCATGATTCTACATATCATCCTATGCATATGATCTAAAGGTTGTTTGAAAGTTATTCATTGCTCATGGTATGACTTAGTTTTCAATTGGTCATGCTATGAACAAAGAATTCAAAGATACTCTAAAAAATAATTTTTTTTCCTCCAGATTTACACTTAGTATCTGTAATTTTAAAAACTATTGAATTTATGTATTAATTCAAATTATAAATGTAGTAGCAATAAAAACAATAACCTGAATTTAAAAGGGCTTACATACATCACAACCACCTAACCTAGAATTGACAAGACAAAGTAACGATGATGTAATAAACTATATTTGACTATTTTTAACTCATATAAGATATCTTAAGATTTGTAGATTCTTAATGTATGCATCGTCAAGTGCTTATATCTGAAATAGGGGCTGACATACTATCTAGATTTTGCCAACAAAGTCAAACACCTACATTAATCAACATTATCAACATTTATCAATAGCGTATTTATATAACAAGGGTATAAAAATTCTATAAGACTTATTCCTACACCTATAATTTGTTCTTGTATGCACAAAATCTTCAATCCTATGAGATGATGCATATTTTCTACATCTTTTATCTAACACCCTAATTATGCTTAATTTACCACAAGATATCTAAAAAATGGTTAGTATTTTGGGTTCAAATTCCCAAACTAATCCATATTTAATGGATAATAATTTTATAAGTTATAATACTCTAAAGAGGACTCAAACCATATGTATTTATCCCACTTAGTTGAGTGTGTGAACATGTAAAATCACAAATAATCTAGAATGCAGTCCCATACTTTGATCTTTGACATTTGACACCATGCAAATTTGACCTCTTTGTATTTAGATTTAAATCTAAAGATTAATTTAGGAATCTTATTTGAAGTTTTTAGATACATACATGCCTTTTAAATAATGTTCCAAGAGAGTGAGAGATGATCTAAGGTCTTGTTAGGTGTTTTAAAGGTGAATAATAATCTTAGGGATGATTTGTATATATGGGAAAATATTTGTTAATTTTCCACCACAACTAGCCAATGGAAGATATCTAGGCTGAGCTTATGGATATTTACCCATTTGAACAATAGTCATTGATTTCCTATGTATAATACCAGTAAAGGGAGACACTTGTAGTAGCCAACATTATCCAAGATTACTGATAGTGTTCTGGGAGTAAAAAATAAAGATTTGAGGAATGGATATGGTTTGTATAAGATTATGAAGGTGTTACTTTATAGAATAAGATGATATATAATAAATATAGTTGTTGGATAAAGATGGTTGAGATAATGGATGGGTATATTGATAGATAAAAATTGTGCTCAAGAGACAAATATATGTACAATGTCTAAGTATGTCAAAATATTTCAAATTAATGTTGCTAATGTGTCAAATAGTTTTTTACGTTTCTATATATGTCCCATTTTAATAAGTATTGAAAATTATAAATTAAAAGGATAAAACTAAAAAAATTGGGACTTAAAATAATCATGTTTGATGTTGATAGGTATAGTCAAAATGTACCATTTGATCCATGTGAAACTTGTAAGAAAACATGTGTAGGTCAATGTATTATCATGATAAAAATATATAAAATAATAAAAACCATTGAAATAAATTGAAATTAAAAATCTAAGGAATGAATACATGCAATGGTATGCAAACCAACCTGCCACTTGTTGAATTTTATTGGAGAAAACCATTGTGTGAACATGATCCAAGGAGATGCAACTACTAAAATAATGAGATAAGGAGTGTAAATGCCCCAAATGAGACTGTAGAAGGTATTTATAGAAGTTTATAAATGTAATAACCTCAACCTAACTCCCTCACATATCAAAATAACCCTTATTGAGAAGGAGAAAATTTGATCTAGCCTTATTCTTTTCTTGGCCATAAAATCAAGCAAGGGTGTCATAATAACAACTTCTACTTTTGGAATCCTAAAATTAGGTCCATATGTAAAAAGGATAAACTATTATATATGGATAAAGATCCAAAGTGATCACATTGTACCATCATTCCCCATTGATTTCCAGTATAGAAAATAGAAAAACATTTGCATGAAAAAAACCCATGCCCCATATGATTCATTTGTACCTCAAAGTGATATAGAATGTCAACATATATCTATTAAAATTCCATTGAATGTCTCTTTTATCTCTCAAAATCATGTTTATATGTCTCAATATGCTTAATCTCATCCATTTGAATAATATAATCTATCTCAAAATGGGAAAATCTCTATCTAACATGGTTTGAATCTCTAAAACAAGCCCATTTTATTCCCCATATTTTGACATGAAGGATGAATCATGTGAATCATTCATCTAAAAAACCAAATTTATGTGCATCACGTGTCATATAAAAAATTATAATCATATAAGTTACATATACAAACATGATAAGATATATCCTCATATAATTTTTTTGATTATTATAATCACATATGAAACATATAATCTAAGGAAAGGGTAGTTGTTTGTTTATAGAACACAAGATATAGTCATGATAATTCATTTAAAAACATGTGTTAATTTAGTTAGATATGCCAATTTATCACCTAATAATTATAATTTTAGTATATGCATGGTATAAATCATGGCAACATAAATAGAGATAGATAATAGGAACCAATGATGTTTATAATAGAAATCATGCACCAAGTGCACATTAATAGTTGATTAATTCCATATAAAGGTATAAAAACACACACACATAAATATCATATATAATAATCCATCAAAACATATATCATGATCAATAAGTAAATAAGCATACAATACATGACATAATTTTGACGCAACATAGAAACCACATGGCCACGACATGGACTAGAGGATACTTTGACATAAATGACACATGATGTGATAAGACATAGTAAAAATACTTGTAAAACATAGAAAAATAAGTATAAAACACATCAATGATAAATTAATGTCCAAATCATTAGTAAAAAGTAAGCATGAACTAAGTAGTTTTAGTTTACATAATCAATTAATGTCATCATCTAGTATATAAAATTAAAAAATACATAGGATGTATCACTTTAAAGTATGAGAAAGATCAAGTCTTGTATAAATAATCTAAGTAGTTCAAAATTATCAATATACTAGCATAGAAAAATATAACTTGAAAAATGTGCTCGTATACCCCTAGTATAATAATTCCCTCAATTTAGAAAAGTTTCACTTGGGTGTGATCAATGCCATCATTTTATACATCCATGTATCATACATAACATGTATGTCATGCATCTAACTCATGTATACTATGAAAATCATGTGTATATAAAATGCATATGTAAACCACCATGTATGTAGCGAATGATATCAAGTAACTATGTGTACCATCAATGCAAGTAGTGCACAACTCCTCATTTTATATTTTTGAATATTTGAATGTTTTTTTACTTTTTTGAATCATCAATAATGAATTGCATTAATTTTTTTATCATATTAAAATAATATCATTGTGAATGATTTTAAGTATATATTTATAAATGATGTAACTTGTAGTGTAAATATATTCAAATGATATAGAATTAAAGTGTAATACATGTCCTAATTCGGACTATCTAATTAATTCATCACATTCAATAACATCAAATGTGATGAATCACTCTAGAAAACTATGTACCAAATATATATTCTTTTCTAAATATCTTATATTTACTTAATTAATATTTTTCATGAGTATATTAATCATGGAATATGTATTTGGTGTTGAACACATAGGAACACTAATGGTTACACTTGTATTAGATAATTATTTTGGATATTCTTAAGATATTTCCTTAATCAATGGTTGATCCATGATAAGAAATTGAGATACTTATTTTTATTGTTATTTATGTATAGTAGGAGTACCTAGTACTTTCTTATATTCCTTATTTATTAGTGGCTTATGTTACTTTGACATATATATTTGTGCACTTTAAGATGTAAATGTACCCATGGTTTTTTATGTCGTTCATGTACATATTATCTATTTTAGGTGTGATTAAATATATTTGGAAATAAAATGAAATAATATTTTTGATGTTATCCAATGTTACTTCCATTCTATCCAACCATTATTTTCCAAATATAACATTGAAATGTATAATGGTAGGTATTACACAAAATAATGTATCCACTATCTTAGGTATAAAGAAACTATAAATGTGATATGTCTTAATGACCCCTCACGGGTGATTGTATGTTGTAACTCATTCTCATCATGCCCTAATTCCTTAAGGAAATAAATCATGCATGTATTATGTTGTACCTTATCGTTAATAATTAATTACTTTCATATGTTTACCTTTTATAAAATCCTGAATGACCATTGGTTCCTTTTTAGGTTGATGTTACAATATGTAACCCTTAAAAACTTCATAAGATACATAATATTTCTTAGAAAATGAAATATATAAAGGTAAAGTAGTTGAGTCTAATGGTGTTTCATTCGATTGATTAAATGTAATTACACCATTGTCTGTGAGTTCCTTGATTTTTTTGTTGTAAATAAAAATAATTGTCAAATATATTCCCATTCATTCAATGATATTTACAAAATGACCTTTCCCCCACTCATGTTAAACGATGTGTGGGGTGATTTCTAATAGAAGGCAATGTGATTAGATTCCTATCAAGTAACAATCAAAATATGACACTTGGTTCATCCTTGAGTATTTGAAACCTTTTAGGTTATTTAATAATAAAAGGGACATGGATTGTGAAGTGTGAATCCTTATTACCTACCTTATATGTAGGTTTATTGTTAGATGGAAAATCAATTTGGAGGCATGGGGTTGTCAACCCTTGTGAAATTGTGATGTTATGAGAAAGGGTATATTAATGAAAAATATTACTCTCATAATCAAAGATGTCATAATAAATTTGATCAAAAGACTTATAAGCATGATAGAGTGCTTTTCCCCTAAGACAAGGTAAAATACCTTTGCTAAAGATGAAGTACTTTTGTAAGTCAATTGGTTGATATATCAAGAAATGTATTATATTTTTGAACCTTAAAATGTAATATTTCATGGGTTCATTATGACTTATTGAAGGTTTTGGGGGATATTATAATTTTAACTTAGGACCCTTATTTGTGTTGAAAGGAGATAAGAAAACCTCTTATATCTTTAATCAAAAAGATATAGACCTAGTAGTAGGGTGTAAAACCAATATAGGTCATAACATTTTAGAATTTGTTAGAAATTTATATTAATACCATCTCTATGTAAGGTGGGTATTTGGATCTCTATGTGCATCAAATAAGTGAAATCTAGGCATGTAAAATCCTCATGGAAAAGGATACTTGAGTATTATATGTACAATAGGTTGTCCTTACATAATATTGTGATCAACCCAATAATTAGATGCCATATATTCTAAGGATAAGGAAATAAATCAATTTTGGAGCTCACCTATTATATGTATTAAGGACATTGTATGACTAACAATTTTTTTTATAGATTCAAAAGGTGCATTTATTTGTCTCTTTCACCACTTATCTTAAACTTAAGTGTAAAATATTCATTACAAGTAGAGGTATGAATATTAATACATATATTAGAAACATCATCATATTTCATATCGATATAAACATCGTTACAAGGAATATTATTAGAAGCATTATTACAAAGTATATAATTATGAGATATAGAAACATCATTAGCATTATGAGATGTAGATTGTGTTTTACATATCCATTTTTTAGTGTATGTAATTAATATTGATATTGTTCATTCATAATATTAACAACATCAAGAATTATATGCGTTGATGCTATTTTGCTATGTAATTATTCTACCTCATGACTAGTAGAAGCATCTATCAAAGAGAAAGAAGAACTAGTCTCTTACATGTAATTTATAACATTGATTTGATCTAACTATACTTCACTATAGTTGTATAAGTATACATTAATAGCACACCAATATACATTATCACTAGTCACATAATAACCATTATTTATGTCATCATTTATATAATTCTTACATTCATTAGGTCACCCAAGTTAGCTTGAGCTATTGGAAGCAATGACTCAGGTCACCCAGGTCTCAAGTTTAATCCTTGATCTAACTATGGTGTGTGGAGTGGGGACTTTACACACCACCTACACTCTAAAGTGGCCATGGGGACACCATGAGGTAGGTGTGAAACTTCTCCATGTGTTCCACATTTATCATAATGGGATGATTTAACTATAGATCATTCAATGGACATTATAGACCCAAGCTCACCCCTATTAATCTTCAAATGTAGATTAAATTTTAGCCCCCAAGGATTAGCTTGAGTGGTTTGGAGTAATGACTTAGGTCAGTCAGGTCTCAAGTTTAATCTTTGATTTACTTGTGGTGTGTAGAGTGGCGAATTTACACACCACCTACACTCTAGAGTGGCCATAGGGACACCTTGAGGTAGGGGTTGAACTTCTCCATATATTCCATGTAGATCACAATAGGATGATTCAGCTATAGATCATTTGATAGGCATTATAGACCCAAGCCCACTCCCATTAAGATTTAGATGTAGATTAAATTTTTACCATGTTATCATCCCTAAACTAGATATAGAAGGGGATTTGCTCAACATCCTCAATGTCCTATCCAAAAAGGTAAAACCTTCCCACACTATCAGCCAAATCATTGCCAATGCCAACTATCTCCTTTGCTTAACTAAGTGTTTTATCTCAGACATCTATTGAGAGTGAAACATGATTAATGATGTACTTAAAAATATGGGTGTACTCAATTCAAAATTCTCCATGTAGATTAGAACCCTCAATATCTTATCCTGTATTTATCCCTTGATTAATAATGATTTACAGTTTCAAGCCTCTTGAGCTTGTAATAGGGATGCATATGAGAAAGATAATCATGCCTAAGCATAGTTCAAAACACATTTTGTGTCATAATTAAGACACAAAATTCAAATCTGATGGTGAATCATGTCATGTTAAAAAGGATCATAGAAATGGCTATTGGATAAAACAAAATAATAGAATTTCAAACTACTACTTGGTCTTATGCAACTTTCAACATATTAGCATAAGTAAGATCAACATCATGGGGGGAGATTGGGATTGTTGTGAACCCATTTCCTATGAAAAAATACAATTAACCTAAAAAGTTTGGAGAAGGTTGAGAAAGGTTATACTCATAAAGTTTATGCTCTAAATTGAAGGGCATGATGAAATGTTAGCTAGGGATTTTGTAGTGGGTTGGAAATAGTGCCATGTTATCTTTAGGGGAGTTAAAGTGGAAGTCATAGAAGAGCTCATCGAGGATGTCATGGGTATGTCTTGTGAAGGAACTAAAACCTTCAAAGATAGAAGGTAGAAATAAGAGCTCATACAAGATTTATTTGAGATGGATACCATATTCCAAATGGATAAGAAGGGATTTTATAGGGCTAATATTCCAAGGAGATGGTTGGATATAAACTTACATGCAATGTGATACTTTACTTTGGAAGGAAATTTCACTGATATCTTTTTGCACCATTTCTTATTACTAAACCATTTAAAGGGATTTAGATTAGTTTTTCATATTATCTCCTCATGTCATTAGAATATTCAATCTTATCCTTTCAAGAAAAACCCCCTGTACATATAATCCATCAAGGACTAATTCTCTTGATAACTAAAAAAGTGACCCCTATGAAGAACCAAGAAAATTAATAGTATAGATACTAGTAAAGAGAATAAATTTGATAAAGATAACTTAGTCGAGGGCAGAAAGGATGAGGCCTCACCTTTCCCCCACCCTATTCACCCATAGGAAGTCAGGAAGAAGGACAAAAGGAAATCCCAAGATTCTTCTCCCTTAGAGATGAGCATGAGAAAGAAGGTTAATGAAAGTCTCAAGTTCCCTTAGGGAATTAAAAACCCTAACTTTGAAATCCATGAATTAAAAGTAGCAAAAGCATGGAAAAGGGATGATGATTCAGCTCAAATTTTAGAGGGATACAAGTAGAAGTAAGTATATTTTCATGATAATTTGTAAAAAATGGGTAGGTAGTTGGTGTCACTAATGGAACAATTTCAATTAGGAAGTGGACAGGTTGAGGGAAGGGATGAGGGACCCAAAAATGGTGGAAGGAATCAAAATAAAGTTAGAGGGAATCCCAAATAGAAAAGGGAAAGAAATTATCACCATCACCTTGAGGAGATCTAACACCAAGAAAGGAAAAGTGATGGCAGAGAAGGACAAAGGCTTAGTTGAACATAAAAGAAACATGGTGGAAGGCTATGGAACTCAAACTAGAGGATTGATAAGTAGTAGTGTGAAGAATAATATAGGTGGCAATATGAAAGAGACCCATTTCAAGGAAATATAATAAGTGTCTTTGTGTTTTAGTCTTGTTTTTTGGTTCTTATTTTGCTAACTCTTTATGTCTAGTAGGCCATGTTAGCCTGGTTACTTCTTGTTTTGTATTTACTTATTTTTATGTTAAGTTATGGTTTTAAAGTCCTTGTCAAACTTGACTTTCACTTATCAAATAAAAAAATTCATTAGAATAAGTATAGGGCATGACATGTGTCAGAAAAAAAGTCTACATGATGAGACATTATAGGGCTTGAAGTTTGTACATGCATGAAAATAAACACATGATACAAAATAGAGCCATAAATATTAACCTTAATATAAGGGAAAAAATACAAACCACCCTATAGGGGAAAACCCTATTTTGGTATTTGATCAAAATTGGGGATCACCAATATGTTTTGATTATTTTATGCATAATAGATATAAGATAATTAAAACCATGCCTTAGATGATAATAGTCTAGATTAAAAATGAATAATAAATACTTTAACCACTTTACCTAAAACTGATAAGACAAAATAAAGATGATACACTTTGATATTTATGACTATCTATCACTCATAGAAGATGCCAAAGGATTTGGAAATGATCAAGATATGCTTTGTTAGGTGTTTAGGTCCAAAATAAGAGCTGAAAGACTCTCTAGACACTCCTATAAAATTCAAAATCCTATGGAAACTAACATTTATAAGGTTTATTGAGAGTGTCTCTATACATGCTGGGGGTATACAAATTATGGAAGCCCTACCTATAATTTCAATATATTCACATACATTTATAAAATATTTGATATTGTGTGATGATTCATATTTTGTCTCTTTTGTCCAAGATCCTAATTTTGCTTAATTGACCACAAGATACCAAGGGGTTAATATTTTGGGTTGGACTACCCCAACCTATCCTTGCTAAATTTTTGAGAATTATATACATTATAATACTCTGAAGAGGGATCAAATCACACATAATTATCCAACTTAGGTGAGTGTGTAAATGTGTAAACTCATGAAAAATTGATGATGTAATCACATATTTTGATCTTTGACATTTGGCATTATGCAAATTTGACCTATTTGTATTTGTATTTGGCTCCATGGACTAATTTAGGGATGCTCCTTAAATATTTGAGATGTTTATATGCCTTATTACTAATGTTCCAAGAGAGTGAGACATGATCTAAGGTATTTTTAGGTGTTTTTGAGGTGTATAAAAACCTTAGGGATGATATGTATGTGAATGTATCTCTTTGTTAATTTACTACCATAATTGACTTATTAAACATGTCTAAGCTGACCTAATGGAGATTTCCCAATTTGAATAGTAGTTGTTAAATGCCCTTGGATACTACCTTGTGGTAGCCAACATTCTCAAAGATTATCGATACTGCCTTGGAACTAAAAATAAGGATATTAGGTATGGAGAATGTCTGTCTAGGATTCTGATGGTGTTTTTGTAAAGACTAAGATAATTTTAAAGAATTATGTCAAGTGGATAAAGGTGGCTAAGACAGTGGATGTGTGGATCAATAGATGAAAAGTGTGATCAAGAGTCAAATATATGTACATTGATAAAGTATGTCAAATTAATGTTACCAAAGTGTCAAGGCCTTAATTTAGGTGTCTACAATGAACATATTATTAAAATATGCTCTAAAAAATAATAGTATTTGGCTTATTTTCAATCAATTTTTGGTTATTGATTGCTCAAGTTATTCTTTTCAGGTTGAATACATTGTCATTTCTTTTTGGATTTTTAAACACATTGTTTTGGTGTTGGAGCTTAAATGTATTGGCCAAATGCTGCCAAGGTAGTTTCACTATAACATGTAATTTCCCCCTTGAATTTATATATGATTTCATCATTTTTTGTGTTTTCTTAGGATCATCTCATCATATTTTTAATTTTTAGAAATATATCCTAGTATATGATTCTATGAAGTTTAGTCCACAGTTTGAGTATTTGGTATAGTAACATATTTTGATTGGTTGTGGAAGTGTATTATTAATTTCATATTGAAGTGGTTAAAATTTCTCGTTTCAATTGATGTTAATTTTGGATATCATAATTAATGTTTAGGTGTATATTATTTCAATCCTAGATCTTGGATGACAAGGTTTTGTATTTAGTTGGAAGTTGGTTGCATATAGTGGAATTTCAATCTCATCTTCATTATGTTCAAGGATTTCACTCTTGTTGTTCATAATTTTATTATTTTAGAATTAGAAATAGATAGTGTGTTTTCCTTTTAAGAGGTTAAATAGAAATGTGAAATATTTTACCTAAAATTTATATATACCTCCATATGCTTTCTGCACTTATCTAAAATCATCTCATTATAGTGTCAAATTTCATAATGATATTCTAATGTAATTTTAATCCTCTAAGGCCAATTTGTAGTTTGAGTATTCTTGGTATGTGGGTTATGATTAATTTAAGGTGGTTATAGTGTCTATTTCTAGATGGTCTCTTGTTTGGATTATTCTTTGTAATGTGTGTTGTTTCAATCACATATCAAAGATGGAAAGTTGTGATTTTAGTGAGATTTTGAAACATTTGGTTGTGGCCTCATAAATTATGAGGGTTTAAGTATTAAAATTTATTTAATTATTGACATCATGATGAAGATTGTATTGAGAACTTCTAGATTAAATCGAGTTAAATATTTCGTCTTAGTAAAATGAAAGAATTTTATTTTTTCAACAATTTATCTATAGTAGTATAGATTGTGGGCCCCCACCCAAAAAAATGTTTTTAGTATCATTCATCATATATTTTTATTGGCCCAATTATTTTTTTGACTTTAAAAGTGACTTTATTATTGAAGCCTAAACTTATGTCATTTGTGTTTAACCTATATTTATAAGCAAACTAAGTGAATTTATGTTTTTGTATAACTAATTCTTAAACTTAAGAAGATAAAAGGACTTAGAGTTTTTCATTTGTAAGGGAGGTCACACATATGTATTAAAGATCCATTATCATTTATCATATAATTTCTTATTCTATGGAAGATAAATTTATGAGTTTCATTATGGATTGTAGGATACTAAAGAATACATTGTATGGTGGTGAAGTACATTTCTTGAAACACTTAGGAATATCTAGTTGATATTTTAATTATGTTTATTATCTGATATATGTATCAAGACTAACTATATAGTGACTATATAATTTTTAGTCACATGTTTGGTCAAAGGTTACTGTAGTTACCATCAACTAATAAAAATTTCATGTACACATTGCATAACAACATTTATATTCTAATATGTATATAAAATTTCTTAGTGTTTGTTTAGATCATGAACCTTAATACATAGTTGTTTTATATCATGAATTTAATAAAATTCCATTTCTACTTATCTGATCTCAAATGAATTATTTTTGTACCTGTACACTAATTCTATATTTTATTCAGACATATTTAGATTGTAAATTGGCATAAATATTTTGTTCAGTTTCATGTTCATTTTAGTTTTCTTTATTAAATTTTCCTATTTCAATGGTATTTCTTTGTTATTTTATCATATTTTGATGTAGTTTGTATTTGATATCAGTGATTGAATATGATGATACTAGATCAATAGTAAATTTCAATTAAAACCTTGATTATAGAATAGATTGAATAAGAAGATGTTATTTGGTTCACTCTTTGAGATAACCTTTTAATGGTTGATTTCACTAAGTGAATCAATTATATTTGAATGTTGATTGAGGTTGTTATTTGTGTCATAGTCTATGGATAGTCTTACATAGTGTCCATAAGAATGCATTTTATTACACAATTTATCTTGTGATTTTTAAATTTTTAATAAGTGACTTCCTTATAGCCATATTATACTATTGAGTTGGTTATAACATAAAAATGATTTGAAATACCAAGTTTATTAGGTTTCTAATTTCCTATAAACCATTGAACCTAATACTTTAAATACCCTTCACATTTAAGCTAGTCTATTATTTCTTAGGTCCAATTGTGGTTGGAGTTGGTTTGATTCCATTTTAACCTTCACAGTCTTGGTTTGATAGCTATAATTATTATTATCAACACAATCCTCAATTATGCACCAAAGGTATGAGATAAACCTAAATTAACAACCAATTATCCACCAATGGTATGGGGATTAAATAGGTGGAAATTATCTAAGAACATGAGGGGTAATTCAAGAATATTTTCTTGCTTTATAACTCTTGTCAATTAGTGGTCAGTTTCATAGTACCCTACATCATATTTTCATAATTTTATATACATTTCATTAATTAATAGACAAGTGTAAGTGTAATGTCACATTTTCAACACCTCTATATAACTCTTAGTATTATACACATTTTATGCACTACAAGGACAAATGTCACATAAATTAGTAGTTCAAAACATTATGCACTTCATCCAATAAGTGTCGAGTACATAAGTGTTAGGGAATTATCCCTTATAGAGTTAAGGGGAGTGCTCCCTTTTGTGGGCAACACCCCATGCCAACTTGTTTTTATGATAAGTCTCAACACCATTTGGTATAGCTCCATGTTTTATGTTGTAAAATCTCTACTCACTCTATGTATCATAAAACAACACATGTACACTTAATGAACATGCAAAGTATTGAACTACTCCAAATTGACACACACCATGTAAATAGATTACAATAGATATGTGGAATTAAAAAAAAATTTCTTGGAGTATATATTCACTGATTGTCATACTCTGAAGTAGCGCATGAAACCAAGGACTAAAATAAGTTTATATTTACATAAAATTTTGTACCATAATTTTGGAATATTAGCATTTATCCTTAGTATTTATCAACTTGATTTTGAACACCCTGATATGAGTTAAAACACTAAGGAAAGATTATGTGCACCACACATGCTCATGTGTCTTGTTTAGACTTACATCACCATAATAGTGCATGCCATCCATACAACCATTATGACACCATTACAAAATTTCACAATACCAAGACACATACCAAACATCACTTAGGTTATACACATGACTTATTATCTATGTGGAAAATTTATGCCAGGTGATGCCATTCTAGGTGGTGCTTCATGATATCATGTCATGTCATAGTACCTATTGACATACCTCACACTCAAGAGGCCAATAACCACACTTTCAAGAAGTCCAACCATCATTCAATTAGAACATGAATAATTATTGTTACTATCACATGTTATAATTATCTTCTTGTAATGTTTATTATAAACATACATTCTACCCCATGAGGAAAAAATAATGAATGGACATGGTTATGTATCTCACATGTTAGTATGCCTTGAGTAGTTGACATCTATTGATCATTATAATAAAGTTAGAATATAATAAAATTATTTAAGAAGTGTTTTCCCCCTTTTGATCATGATAATCTTGATTCTTATCTTTTTTGGTAATTCATAGTATATAAAAATCAATTAAGAAGTGTCTCCCTCTTTTTCTAGCACAAGAACTCCCATTCTAAGTCTTACTATGTATTGTATCAATATCCACCTATAACCTATTATTTAGATTGAATATAAGTAACATTATCATACTATTCTATTTTAATTTTGAATATGTAATGGGTTTTTATGTCTTGTTTATATTCCGTTGTATTTTATACAATTTTGTAACTTTTTTTGAATATATATGTCTAGTTTAAAAAGTTTTAGTTTGTCTTACATGCACCTCCTTAACATTGCACATATCAGGAAATGGTCATGGATTACACATAAAATCCCCAAATTCTAACCATTGGCTTTTCCAATAATCTCAAGAATCAAAGAGCACAAAAAACACTACAATCTCTAACACACTCATAAAGCTAAACAAATCATGGTAGCATAATGGTACATAATTTTAATAGATAAAATAAGAAAAAAGTAATTAAAAGTAAAACAAGATTTTTTAAGCCATACAAAAGTCTATAAACAAAATATTTCGAATCTACCATTGATCTAAAAAAACCCATTCACAATAAATGCCTAAAGAGGCTTCAACAAGTGAAAAATTGAAAAAACAATCAAGAGAGAAAACCCATTGACAATCCAAAAGCCATTAAAATGTTCATAAAAAAATATCATAGATGAAAACCTACCATGCACCCTCCCATTGAGTCAAACTTGCAACTCTATTTCCTACAATCCTAAGTTCCCAATCCTAAAAATGGAAAAAAAAACCTCCATAAGGAAAAAATTCCATTTTATAGAAATACATATTGTTGTTACATGCATAAAATGCCCTAGTTTCATCATGAAATCATGGAACCTCTTTTTGATTTGGAGATTGGTATTTTTTTTAGTGGAGTTTGTGGCCTTGGCATGTTTGATTTGTTGTCTAACTTGAGGAAGTACCTAGATATTGATATCTAAATTTTAGTCCCACTTTGCTATTTTAACCAAGTTTGAGAAATAAATATTCATTATTGGCACTCGTTCTAGAAATAACATTTAGGACTTCATTGATTTAATTTTGTGATTTTCTTAAGTCTAAAGAGTTTTAGCTATTTTGAAGCATGCTTTGAAATGGTTTTAAATTTACCTTTTGGGAGAAATTGACTTAGATCTCCACAAGTTATCAAATTATATTTCAAAGTTTATGCATATTTTCATTGGAAGTTTGGTCCATGGTTGCTTAGTTTCATGAAAATTTTGAGTAAGTATTTATGTTGCTTCATCTTCTAGACTTAGTCATTTTATGGAATTATTAGACTAGATTGGCTGTGAGTTCAAAAAAAGGGATTGTGTATTTCTACTAAAGTTTTCTACCTTTTGCCTTTATTTTTGATTTTAACTTAGATATTCTCATTAAAATTAAAAATTCTAACAACAAATTTTATTTATCTCACAGGAATCCTTTTATTCGAAAGTGTCACGCAGTAGTCACTCACCACTTTTTGGGCCCAGACTTAGTCATTTGAAATTTTTAGGACTTAGTCACATTTCAGGTCTTTAAGCTAAATTTATAGGCCCTTATATTAATGAAATGGCACCACATATCAAAAAACCACTCCTTCATAACTCTTCAGCAATAAAATATTCAAGCTAAGTTTTTTTCCCCCAAATGCATGAAGATCTATCACTTGTCACATTTTTGATTCCTTGTGGTACTTCAATGAATTGATTTTTAAATCAGGAATCATGAGCTACCAAATAAGAGAGATGATGCCACCTATAAAAATACCACTTTTTTACAACCCTAGATAATTTTTTACACATTGAAATTATAGAAAATCCTTGAATGAGTGAGATACTGCCACCCATCAATATCTCATACCTCCCAGAGTACTTAGAACTTTTAGCATGCTAAAGGATTTTCTAGTTAACAAGATGATGCCACATGGTGAAACCTTGATTCATTGTATCCCTAAGAATAATCAACACATATTATGCCCATACCATAGTAATCAATAAGTGAGGAATCACCATATGACATGACATGGATAACAAAAGGCACGTGGGCATCTAAGTCGACATGTAGAGCTTAAAATTAATGTTCATTTCACCTATCAAAACTATCAATCCTAAAAATGGACTGTGTGTCCATTTCAATCTATAACACCCAATTCAGGTTTGTCTCTTAATGGTGAAATGATCATAATGCAACAAATCTAACATAAATATAGTAATGAAATTGAATTAAGTCACGATGTGCATGACGGGATCAAGTGAATAGCATAAAAAAATTGACCTAATTAGGTGTGGTCTCTAATGTACAATAAATGATCAACTAACTATCCTAAGAAGATATTAATGACATTTAGCTACCCAAAAGCTAATCATCATGGCCTTCAATATTTGTAATTTGGGGATTGAGTGAGATTTTATTCAAATTTGATCTCAAGTGGGTTTGTATCATTTAATTCTTGAAACCACCTAGTAGTGGGATGATTAATGATTTCATGGACTAAATTTTCCTTTAAAGGACCAACTCTTTAATTGAATAAGGGATGGATATTTTGATCAGTTTATAAAATAGAGTAGCTAGATAGGAGATCAAGTAGTTTTTACCCCTTTTCCTTATGCATTTTCCTACTTTCTAGTTATATTTTTCTTTTGTATGATCTAAGGCTATTTGGACATATATATGTATTTCACCAGAGTATGTGATGAATATCAATGATATTTCATGATTTTCCTTCTATTTTAAAGCTTTGTGAGTTGATATTCATTATATGCACATGTATATGGTGGCCTTGTTTCCATCTATTTGCATAGTTAATTGTGTCTTTAGACTTCTACACCATATTTATTTTTTGGTTGTGATATGTTGGCCATGTAAAGATTGGTTTCTATGACAGATTTGTATACTCAACATGATTAGATCTATGTATTTTAAAAACTATACTCATATTTTCTTTCCCCATGCCCTCTATCTTTTGATCTTTTTTATAATTTGTTATATTAGTTTAGAATAGTTTGAATTGAAATAAGTGCTTTCAAGTTTTATTAGGATGGCATGTTCCTTGCTTGTCATTATTTATGTAATGTTGAATCTAATTGATAAATGGTAATTATTAATTAGTTAAAATTTTTCGTATTAAGTCAAAATTAGATGTTTCTTATAAGATATATAGTCTAAGTATATTTTATAAAGTGTTCAAGCTAAACTTAGTAAATTCCCTTTGAACCAAAACAATCCATAATGTCCTACTGAATGAAATCAGTATGCTAAGACCTGGTAGAAATGGACCTTGGGGAGACCTTGTCTCCTTTAGGAGAGGCTGGGAGATCCATCACCAAGCCTATCAATTGGTATTCCAACTAGAACATTAATAGATTGATGCTAGAAAGAGGCCAATTTTTTTGAAATTTTGGAAACCTTAATTAGACCAAGACATTCTAGGTTTCAAAATTGGAAAATAGAAGGATTATTACTAGGTCAAAGGTAGTTGAGGGTGACATTGAGCTATTATACCTTGTAAAAAATAGAAGAGCTAAAAGTGATAAATGAAGGTCTAAAACTAGACAATTTTACTTAGCCACTAGCTCCCCTATTGCTATTTTCCATTTCCTTAATCTATTTGTTGTTCCTCAAAATCCTCAAATGGATAATATTTCTTAGCTTGGAGGAGGTAATTTCCATGTGAATATTTTAGGACTCGATCACGACTTGCCTAAAAACCCTAAGAAATAATGTCTAAGGTATGTTCATAGTAGAATAAGAATAATAAAAGAACACATATAAACTTTAAAATATGCCTAATATGAACTCAAGTTCAACATGAATATGTGGCTTGTTGATTTTTCCCTACACCATAGATGAATAAGCATATGGTTGGTACCTTGGTCTCCCATTTGGATCAACTACCTCTCAGAATAACCTTAATATTTTATTTATTAACCATTTTAGGATACAAATCAAACCTATAATATTATACCATTAGTTTTCAACTACCCATAGGCAACTAAATAAACCCATGATTATTTTCAATACTCATTACATAAATTGTATAAAAGGCTGAAAGACCCATATACATAGATTAAAATTGCTACCATTCAAACATATCTAAGATATTTGGATCCAATGAATTATATGTTTCTTAGAATAAATCTGATAACACTTACACCCTTGTCTTTAGCCTACAATGAATCCATCAATATTAAACAACAAATGGTGCCTCAAGGATATAATGCTTGTATTTAACCCCCATTAAGACAATTGAGTGCCTATAATTATATTCCCATGGTTAAACAAAATCTTATGAAAAACACACCACTAATGAATCCAATACCAGGTGCTATGTATTCAAGCCCAAATTTTATCTACAACATAATACCCATTAAATACATGCCTAAAAATCAACTATTTACACCCCAAAATTATGTGTTGCCACAACCTACAAACCTACAAATTGTTCTTGTAGTTTATAAGAAGAATGTTTCCATTCCTAGTTCAAGTGGTTATGTTAATCCTAATATCTATTAATAGGCTATCCCACCATTTTTAAACAATCATATGCTTGATAACAATGCCTATAACCCAACACACCTTGTTGTCACTATATTTTTAAATGTTGTGGCACCTATGGCTAATCCACTACCACAAATAAGAAATAACCAAAACACTATTGTGGACTCAGAGGTGGATAGTTTGTAATAAGTTGTCCAATAATTAACCAATTACATGGTTAGATTATGGAGATAAGTGCCTTTAAACACCAAAAAAACTATGAATAACCCACCTCAAAACATAAATTTCAAATTTCAAAGAACTAATATGTAATGGAATAGTAGGGAATGTGCCTAGTTCTCTTGATAATATAAACCATAATAACAATAATAATTCAAACTAAGTAAACATGGTTGATTTAACCTTGTAAACTAGTGTAGGATGTATAACATGATAGATCACATTGAAATTGATTGTGTTTAGTACATATTGGCATCAAACATCTTCCAAAAGGAGATGGACAATCTTGAAATAGTACCTACACTTGAAAATAATAACCCAAGCCTAGATAGATGGAACTTAGGCACTACCATGGTATTGGAAACCTAAGAGTTCCTATTTGAGAGTGATAATGAGCCCAAAGATAAATTGTATGAGTTCAATGCATTTAAATAATTATAAAAGGGAAAAACTACTAGTTGAGGAGTAAACTACAAAATCATTTGACCACATCTACTCCTCAAAATAACATTTAGGTTTTACCTAATGATACCTCAATTAAAAACCATTTCCCATCTAAAGGACCTATCACATACTATCAACCAAAGAATAATGCTACACCTTAATAGGTTGACAAACCATAAAAATAAAACAAACTAGGATACAAGATTGTAGAAGACCTAGAGAAAACTATGACCAATATAACTATGTTTGATTTGCTCCAGATATATAATTAGAAAGACTTGTTATTACAAGAATTATCTATTCCTAAATGGAAATAATTTAATAGAATAACTAATTTTTATATTTATATTTATAAAGAGAAAACTAAAAATCCTCCTTTTCTCCTAATAATTCATATCTTCGATAAGAACTTACACAATTATTTACTGGATTAATATGCTTCAAGAAACACAATGCCTTATGAAGTTTGCCAATAGTTGGTTTGGACTCCTATGAAGTCAAGTAGAAAGGTTGTTCATTTGGACAAGTTAGAGGCTAGGGTGGTTGGTGAAATCAACCACATTCATATGTAGTTGGATTCTAACCCAAGGTTGTAACATTTCATTGACATTCAAGTAGTTGATATACCTAAAGCATATGATATGATTCTAATAGAGATTGGTACACAACACTAAATGAATACATGGTAACCCATTTCTCCCATATGTGTCTCCCATGGTATGGCATTTCTAACTAGATCCAAATTGAAAGAGATATAAAGATGAATTATTTGATCATATAATATAATAAGACAAATGAGATCCTGGATGAAGAGTCTAAGCCTAGTGTTTATAAATGAGGAAAAAGAAGCTCATGAAGACTTCTCCATAAACATGTTGATCATCCAAGAAAAAATAGAGTTAGAAGAGTTAGACTAGCTAGAGGAAGGTGATTTCCTCTATGTACCTAAAACACCCTCATTACATAATGCTTCCCTTCCACATGAAAAAGTGGAGAAAAATGATATAAGTGCATAATCAAATTGTCAACAACTCTTATAGACATTAGAGATTCCTACAATATAAATCAACAAGTGGGAGCATGGTGTTCCAAGTGAAGAACATGAGTTTGTAAGCTCATGTGAAGAGAAAATGTATATTCTTAATATCCAAATGCCACGTCTAATATCAAAGACCAAAATAAGTCATTATACACCTAAGAATAAAATGTATGCCTATAAGAACTGGAAGAAGAAAATGAAGTGGTCAACATTATAACACCACCTACCTCTCAAAGTTAACTATGCATAACTAAAAATCATTTGTGGACCTTGAAATTTGATCTCACTAAGTTTAAGAGTGGGTGTGGTATTGGGTTTGAGCTCATCAACCCAAGAGGTAAGTCATATTTAGTTTCCTTTTAACTTTATTTCACATGAAAAAACAATGTGGCAAAATATGAGGTCTTAGCTCACAACCTCCAGTTTGCTCTAATGAAAAACGTCAAGGAATTAAAGGTGCTTGGCGATTTAGAATTGGTGGTCAAATAAGTTATAAGATATTATTTTTGTAATGACATATATTTATAGATATCATAATCAAGTGTGGACTTTAATAGAATATTTTTATGCATTTAATAATTAGATATTACCCCATAGAATAAATTACATAATTGATGCATTGGTAATAACCGTTATCACCTTGGAACCAATTGTTGACCCTAGATTGAGGAGATTATTAGTGGAGTTAGTCTCTATTCCTTTTATTCTCAATAATGTCAGGAACTTATAGGTATTCAACTATGATTAAAATATCATTGACTTCATCACAAACACACAAGTATTTGAATATTAGATTATAGATGAAGATGATAGAGAAGAGTTTGAGCTAGACAAAGAAGTGATAAATTTTAAAATCAATAATATACCA
The DNA here is from genome assembly GCA_037957365.1 of Torreya grandis. Classification (NCBI taxonomy): domain Eukaryota; kingdom Viridiplantae; phylum Streptophyta; class Pinopsida; order Cupressales; family Taxaceae; genus Torreya; species Torreya grandis. The sequence continues at coordinate 5,002,438 of JARHVA010000473.1, forward strand.
AAGGGTATGGTGTCACTAGAGATACTATTTGACATGGATTATCAACATGAAAAGGAGAAAATAATCCCTACCAAAGGTATACCCCATGAGCATTACAATCTAGGTAATGCAAATGAATCAAAAAATGTGCTTTTATGCATAACTTATACTCAAGAGGAGAAACAAGGGATTATACGAGCCTTGAAGGAATTTAGAGATGTTATTTCATATATCTATGAGGATTTTAATGTATTTAATACCTCCATTATTACTCATACTCTCTCTCTCTCTCAATCTAGGTGTCAAACCATCATGTTGGAGGCAAATGCTAGTGAATCCACTATTGGAACCTTTACAATCAAAGAAGTGCATAAATTGATTTTAGATAGAATCATATTTTATGTCAGGCACTCCACTTGGGTGGTTAATCTAGTACCAATTTAAAATAAAAATGGAGAGAGAAAACTTTTTGTGGACTTCCATAACTTGAATAAAGATTAAAAAAAGATAAATACCCATGACCATCACTAGATGAAGTATTCTAGATAGTGAATTCCTCTCAAGTGATGTCATTTATATATAGGTATTTGATCTATAATTAGGTAATGATAAATTATGAATATATAATAAAGACAACATTTAAAATAAAGTGGGGTACATTCACATATAAAAAGATGTCATTCATCCTAATCAATGTAGGTATTACTTTACAATGTGCCATGGATACTGAATTCAAAGATATCATTGGAAAATGCATTATCATCTATGTGGAGGACTTAACTATATTTTCTAAGAATTGATCAGACCATGTGAAGTATATAAAAATGGTGTTGAAGAGGTGTAGAAATAATGGTATCTCCTTGAATCTTAGGAAGTGTATATTCTGGGTGACTAAAGTAAAATTTATAAATCACATCACCTCCAAATAAAGTATTTTTATAGACCTAGAAAGATTATAGGAAATTTTAAAAATTCCATTACCTACTAGTAGTATAAAAAGTTGAAGTCATTCTTTAACAAGATCAAATTCATGAGGAAGTTCATTTTGGGCTTCAAAAAGATAATTTGACCCTTAAACAACATACTAAATAAGGATGATAAGATTGAGTGGATGACTAAGGCACAAGTGGATTTTTCTCAAATTAAGACCTCAATTATAAACACTCTGGTGCTAATACATACTAAATACACATATCCATTTTACACCTACTCTTTTGCTTTAGAACATTCAAGTGTTTCCCTCCTAACATAGAGAAAAAAGATTGGAGATGAAAGACTTGTCTCATTCATGAGTTATATACTCCAAAATGATGAATTGAGGTATTCAACAATTGAAAAAAAAGATTTTATGTTGATCATATAAGTTAAGAAGTTCAAACATTATGTATTACATAACAAAGTATTTTTTGTAGCCCTTGATTTAGTTGTAAAATCCATGTTGATTCAAAAAAACTAGGCAAATGATATGGTAAGTGGATGACTATTCTAAAATATTTTGATCTAGAGCTCAAATAAATAGATAGTGAGAGGTCAATGAATTAATAAAGCAATGGTTGAAGTGGATCCACAAATTGTTTGCCTATAATATGTAATGAAAAGCATCACAAATGATGATTGGTAAATAATGAGCGTCTAAAACACTTAAACTCAATTCAAAGAAGATAATTATGCTCAAAGTGCAATAATTTCATGATAAAAATAGGTGTATTATATAGAAAAAATCATGAAGACATATATCTAATATGCCTAAAAAAAAGAAGCAGTTGAATTACTCAAAGATTTCCATGGGAAATGTGGAACTAGACACTATTTAGGAAGTTATACAATACATAAAATACTTGGAGTAGGTTATTACTAGTCACATGTTTTTAAAGATGCACATGACCATGTTTAAATATTTCATAACTACCAAATCATTGCACATAGAGAACACACCCTAGACATGCCATTGTAGTCGGTTATTGAGGTCCAACCATTCACTATGTGGATTATAATTCATTAGAGTTATCAATTCAAATTCCTCAATTGGAAATAAATTCATACTCATGATAAATGACTATTGTATATGTTTGAATGAAGCTCAAGCATTCAAGAATTGCACAACCAATGTGGTAATCAGCTTCCTTAAGGAGCATATTATCACCAAGTTTTGGATACCTCTTATTTTGGTATGTGTTAATGGCCCTAATTTTTACTCATTTAACTTTACTCAATGGGCATACAATAATTAGGTAATACTCAAGTTCTCATATAACTATTATTCATAATGTAATGGGTTTGCTCAGTCAATAAATAAGAACTTGCTTGATGAAATTAATAAAATATTGGAAAATAATCCTAGGGATTGGTATAATGTTTTAAACTTTACATTGTGGTCTAATAGGATGAAAATTAAATATTCTTAAAGGAATTCCTTGTATCATTTGGTATATGGCCAAGATCATATCTTTCCTATGAACTTGAGAATCCCTACTTTGTAGTTCATGAGAAATTACCTGGAGACTAATGATAACATAAAAACTTGCCTCTTAAACTTGATGCAATTAGAATAAATCATGATGTAGCTCTACTAAACTTCAAAAAACACTAAGGATTCATTAAACGTTAGTTTGAAAACTAAGCCAAAATGAAAACCTTTTAGATCTCTAATTTAGTCCTTCTTTGGGACAATGTTTATGAAAATAAGGGATGTCATGGAAAGTATGAAACACTATGGTTAGGTCCCTATCAAATATCTAAAATACTATGAGAGAATACATTCTATCTTAGGAGTCTGACTAGTGAGGATATCCCATTTCCTATCAATGGACAATTACTCAAGCATTATTTCCAAGCTTTAATTGATCTAGAAAGGTCTTGTAAATAATTTATTTTTTCCATTTCTATTTTCCCTTTCTGATTTGTTTCCAATTATTTTTTCTTTCTTACTTTTGTTTTTAGTTTAGTTACTTTTATGATTTTTTACTTTTTGTTGTTGATCTGGCCTCATTGCTATTTATTTTAGTTCAACTAATCTATTTTCCTTGTGGGTTCCCATGATTGGTCAAATAATGAAGAATGAAAGGCTTATATGTATATAACACAAGTGATCTTATGATGTGTGAGTACTCTTTAGATAGTTTTCATCATTAGATTCTATTTATATGTCAATTTTGAAAGCTTAGATTGGCATATGTGGTTAGGATTAATTCATGATTGGGCAAGTTTGGGTAAACTATTTGGCCTCTAAAAATATTCTGTCAAAACCAATCAAAAAATCATATCTTAAATGGTTTCTAGATTTTTTTGGGTGCTGTTATGGTGAATATCTAGGGTGAAAAATATATAATTCTATCTTTCATTTTCCATGGTGGTCCTATAATTGAAATTGAGACGTAAAAAAGAGCAAAGAGAAAATAATTAATGAAAAATCAATTCTAGATGATTCAGACAATCTCTATTAGGCTATGGATGCCTGATCAATAGTAGATTAAGGCCTTGAGTGGGATCAAATACAAATCCATCAGAGCTATAGACACTTGGATGGTAATATAGAAAGCTCTAGGCAAGTGTTCTAAGGTAGGATTCACTAACCTGATGGTTGGAATTGTAGCAGTTAATCCTTGTAGATTACATAAAGAAAAAATGAACTCATATTCACACACTAAGTCAATGAGAATACTAAATTTGTTCACTTAATCAATCCCATCTTTTCTTTTCTTAAATCCATCCATGTTTAATGTATCATCTCAACTAGAGCTTCTAGGTTTGCAAGCATGTTTTGTCCTAAAATACTCAGGAGTATTTTAGAATAGAGTCGTACTTGTTATTGCCTGCACAAAACACCCTAATTTTATCATGAAATTATGGAACCTCTTTTTTCTCTGGAGTTTGTTCTTTCGTTTCAATGAAGTTTATGACCATGACCTATTTGATTTGTTGGGTCTAATTTAAGAAAGTCCCTAAATGTTGAGATCTAAATTTTAGTCATACTCTGTTATTTTAACCAAGTTTGAGAAATAAATCTTCATTATCAGCACTTGTTATACAAATCACATTTATGACTTCAGTGATTTAATTTTTTGAATTTTTTAAGTCTAAAGAGTTTTATCTATTTTGAAGCATGCTTTGAAATTCACTTTTGGGTGAAATTGATGTAGATCTTCATAAATTATCAAAATATTTTTTAGAGTTTCTTCATATTTTCCTTAGCAGTTTGGTCTATGGTCACTTAGTGTCATGAAAAAATTAACTAAGCATTTATGTTATTTCATCTTCTAGACTTAGTCACTTTATGGAATTATTGGACTAAATTAGATGTAAGTTTTGCAAAAGGGTTTGTTTATTTATGCTAAGTTGTTTACCTTTTGCCTTTCTTTTTGGATTTTAAATTACCTATTCTCATTCAAATTCAAAATGCTAATAGGTAATTTTATTTCTCCCATAGGTTCCCTTATATTCAAAAGTGACATGTGGCAATCAATTGTTAGTTTTTAGGCCCAACCTTAGCCATTTGATTCTTTTGGGACTTAGTCACATTTTTGGTCTTCAATCTAAATTTATGACCCCTCAACTCAATAAAATGACACCACCTTTTAAAATCATACTCCTATGTAGCTCTTTAGTGATCAAAATTTCAAGCCAAGTTTCTCATCCCTTAGATACACAAGGAGATACCACTTGTCACATTTATGCTTCTCATGAATTTTTAGTGAATTAATTTTTGAGCTAGAGCTTTCAGTTAATCAAGATACCATAGCCTATTAAAATCTTGATTATCTATAGCCCTAGAGTAATCCATACACAGTGAACTTGTAATAAATCCCTGAATGAGTGATATGCTATCACCCATTGAGATCATACCTTTACTTCCCCATAACACTTAGAACATTAAATTAGCCAAACAATTTTTAGGTGAATGAGATGACACCACATGGAAAAATATCACTTTAGTACAACCCCAAGAATAGTCATCACATCTTATTCCCATAGTTGAGCAACAACTAAGTAAGGAATCATCACATGGCATGATATAGACATCAAAGGACATGTGAGCATCCAAGTTAGCATGTAGAGCTTAAAATTAATGACAATTTTTTCCATCAAAATCATCAATCTTGAGAATGAACTATGTGTCCAATTCAATCTATAACATCAAATTCTAACTTGTATCTTAATGGTGGAATGATCATAGTACGCTAAATCAAACATAAATATAGTAGTGGCATTGAATTAAGTCATGTAATGCATGGTGGGATCAAACAAATAACATAAAAGATAAAATATCACCTTAACTAGGTATGGTTTTTACTACACAGAACATGATCGACTAACCACCTCAAGAAGATCTTAAAGAAATTAAACTACCTAGGATTTAATTTGAATTCAATCAACATGGCCTCCAATATTTATGACCTAGGGATTGAGTGGGATATTATTCAAATTTAATCTCAAGTGGGTTTGTCTCATTTAATTCTTGAAACCACATAGTAGTGGGATGATTAATGAATTAATGGACTAAATTTGACTTTAAAATACCAGCTCTTTGATTGAATAAGGGATGGATATTTTTATCAACTAATATAATATAATAGATAGATAGGAGATCAAGTAGTTTTTCACATTTTCTTTATGCATTTATTGATTTCTAGTTAGTTTTTTTCCTTTTGTATGAGCTGAGGCTAATTGAATGTGTTTGCATTTCAATTGAGTATGTGATGAATTTCAATGATATTTCATGATTTACCTTCTATTTTAAATCTTCATGATTTGATATTCAATGTATACACATGTATATGGTGGCCTTGTTTCCTTTTATTTCCATAATTAACTTTGTCTTCAAACTCTTGCATTATCTTTATTTGATGATTGTGTTATGCTAGCCATGCATATATTGGTTTATACGAGGGATTTATTTACTCAACATGATATATTTTCATATTCTACAAAGCAAGCTCATCTTTTTTCCCCGTTCCCTCTATATATTGATCTTTTTTTATAATATGTTAGATTAGTTTAAGAATATTCTGAATTATAATCAGTGTTTTCATGTTTTATCAGGCTTACATGTTCCTTGCTTTTTATTATTTATGTAGTGTTGAATGTAATTAATAAATGGTAAGTATTAATTAGTTAGAATTTGACCTACTGACTTAAAATTAGCTGATTCTTCAAAGCTAAATAGTCTAAGTATATTTTATGAAGTAATCAAGGTAAAATTAGTAAAGTCCCGTTTAACCAAAATAGTCCTTAACAACCTACTGAGTGAAATCAATAATTTGAGACTTGGTATAAATATACCTTGGAGAGATCTTATCTACTTTTAGAATAAGCTGGGTGAGTGATCACCTGACCTAGCAGTTGGTGTTCCAACTAGAACATCAACACATACAACTACCCCCCGATTATAAGTGGACATATGTCTTTTCTTTTGATTTTTCCTTTTCCTTTTTATAACCTCTAGGAATTATAGCCCCTTTATAGAGTTTTTTAGGCAAGTTAGGGGCATAGTTTTGATTATAAAACATATCAAAACATAACTTATTTATTCCACACTCTTTTACCATGTCTACAATGAATTACTTTCCTTACACACTTTCCAAAATTGGCTAATTTTCAAATTCTAAATTTTCCAAATTAGGAAATTATTTGGGGTCAAAATCTCATCCATTTACAATGGTCATTTTTTTTGTTCTATAATGAAAAGGTTCACATGACTATAAAAAGAAATGGGTTTTACAAAGAATCACAAGATTTTAAAACCTAACTAATAATAAGGTCTAGGTGTTAAGGTGTAAGATCTACTTTAAATTTTGAGGTCAATTAGGGATGTCTAGGGAATGGTAGTGAGCTTATTAGACCCTTGTATACCTTTTATTCTTTTGGTTAGACATGTTTCCTACACATCATTAACCCCATCAATATGTCTAGTTCAAGCGCATGTAATAAAAAGACACATGATAATATTATACACAATTGCATCATATACATAACATAAAATTTGTTTTACAATAAGAGTGAATAAGTGTTCAAAATGCTATATCAGTAGGTAAAACTATAACATAAGGGAGATCCATCTAAATATAATAAAAAATAAATTCATATCTACTTAAGGCCAACAAGGGAATATGAGTGAAATGAAATGTACATAATCACTAGAAATGAATAGAAAGAGAAGGATGATAAATAACTAAAATGAACACATGTGGGTTCTTACAATTTCAAAAAATGTAAAGAGAAATGTTATGGATCTATGCAGACTAAAATATATAAGTTAGATTGTGTTTTGTATAGATAGCCAAAGTCAATGACCACCAATTATGATCAACCAAAATCATACAGTTGATAAAGGTAGCCTTCCACTAATTGTGGTCTCCTATTAAAATTATGGTTTTGATATTTATTTTATGAAATTTTTTGGGATCCTTCATCATCAATAGATGCACTAATGCATCTCTAAGATTTATGAATAAACATAAGCAGATGTTAAAATCTTGTTTGTTTTTAAATTAAACCTAATCATAATTAAATACCAAATAAATATGTGGTAAATTGGGCTAGACCATTTTGAGGGTTGTTGGAGAATATTTTGTATGCACAAAATTAAAGCTCAATGTAGTTCTAGTGCTTATGAGTGTTCCCAACCTAGTTGAGAGAAATAACTTCACCTTATCTACCTAGATAATCAAACACAACTATATGAACTTTATATTAAGCCTTATATTGGTACAATTATGTTGTGATATAAAACTCTTGAAATAACTTGAAAGTATTGAAGAGCATAATTGTGATATTGGTAGTGAACTTAGGACTTGAATGGTTCCTTGATATTTCTAATTAATTTTTATTGAAATGACTTAGAATGATTTGTATATATATACTTATAAAATTTTAATTAAGGACTATTGACATGCAAGTTGACATAATAAAATAGGGAAAATCCAAAATAATAAGCTTACACAAAGAGGGAAAGGGAAAAAAGGGGAAAAGGCCAAGACAATAAAAATGACCAAAATTTGGTAGTGACTGATTGCAGTTAGACTACAATCAATGACCATTAATTATGGTAAAAACAAATAAAAAATAAAATAAGAGATGTAGGGGATCCCAAAACACAAGAAACACAGGATAATTTAACAAACCTACACATTAAAACTAAATAACAACTCTTTGCTCAAATTAAAATTGTAATAAGTCATCTTGCACATTTAACAAACCCCATCTAAAAGAGTTCCTAATTGATCAATATAAGGCCAAATTTTCAAGTCTTTTTACACCAAGGGGCTCATATGATTAAAAAAACTAGAATTTCTAACTGTACATTCAAGATAAAAGCACCCATTTTTTCAAATTCAGAGTCCACACAACCTTGGTGGCCTTGAACTAAGTCTACATACACCTCCAAGGTCATATGTCATTGTTGAAGAACTTAATCACAATATGATTGCACCAAAATTTAACATTTTACACTAGTCCTTCACATGCACCATCATAGCATGGGATAACTACATGAAGTTTGATTCCTCTTCAGAGTATTAGTATGTAGGCATTACTTAGCATATAGGGTGTTGAGGTCTAGCACAACTTCAACCACTAACCCATTTTTCCATATTATTTTATTTATCATTAATGGTATATTTAGCTAGAATTAAAAGTGAAGAAAAAGGTACATAATGATTTCTAAAATAGATCAAGAGCTCCTGAATAGTCAAAAAGAACATAAAGGTGAAGCAAATCTATCACACTAGTCATAGAGAGAAAAACATCAATAGATGTTAGTGTGGACTAAGGACAATAATGTATACTACCCTTATCCAATCCTAACAACCTTGTCCTAGATATAAGTGAAATAATGTTCTTGATTCATATTGTCAATATAGAGCTACACGACCGATTTCATAATTGAACTTATAGTCCTACATTCCTATTTTGAAACTAAGTTATTTACTTTTAGAAATTTACTCCTTTATCATCATTCTAAATACAACAACTTCTTAATCAATTTATGTCATTTATTACATATTTGTAACATTATGATTTTAGGAATAAGTTTGTCTAATTAGGTAATTAATCACTTATTTGCCAAATTTGATACAACATATTGGTGAACCTGTCTATTGATTTAATTTTAAAAAACTAAACCATAGATGTTGATAGGGTTTATCTCATTCTATTTTGTGTTTGTAATTGATGTTTTAAGGTTTTAAGATTTGATAAGTTATTTTATAACAACAATATTCTATGTTTTCATTTTATATTTCATGCACTCTATGAAATTTATTTTTACCTATCTTAGAATAAGTGCTAAATTAAGTGGTACTCTAGTTGAGTATACTTAGATTTATTTTGATAAGGCACATAATATGGATAATAAAAATTGTATATCAGAACCTTAAAATGTTAATGAACAAGATGAATATGTAGAGGTGAATGATAATACTTCAGAGCATGAACAATATAATCAAGATAACATTGAATCTCAAGATGAACATCAAGATGTCTTTTTACCTCTAAATTATTAAGAAGCACTGATTAATAAAGTACAAATTATTAAGAACTTTCATGAAGTAGTCCATGATAGATCTTAGGATTATCATAAAATTTTGTGAACTCTTTTGGACATAAAAAGTGAAAGCATGGCTAATAATTATATTAATATGGGTTCTTTATCTTTTTTGACATTATTGGATATAACTTGTATACCACCATATACTATGGGGGAAACCTAAGGGCTTAAACATATTAATGTTCTAATCCCTACTCAATCATTAGGGGCACTATCTTTGGTTAGCATACATTCTTCTTCTCTTGATGTATATTATTTTATGCATGATATTAAATTTGTATAAACTAAGGTGTACATTTGAATCATGGATCTTCAAAACCAAATTAGTCACTTAATTATCACACTCTATTTCAATATCCATTGGCACAACACATTATGGGATATCCTCTAGCAACTAGTTTTATGACACCTAAGCTGAAAATATATGATGTAAAAGGTAACCCCAAACAATAATTGAGAGAATTTCATGTAACATGCTTGGATTATGTATACAATGACTAGTTTTTGAATAAGTTATTTCCAATAAGTATAAAATAGTATGAATTAATATGGTTTTATGATTTAACATATTAGTCAATGTATGCATTAAAACCTTTCGATGATTTTTTATTGCACATTTTTCAATCAATATCAATTACAAGATTTCATATGCTTAGATTTCACAACTCAAATAAGAATCCAATGAGCCTATCTATAAATATGTCTTAAGGTATAATACCATGCTATCTAAGATGATGAATCTAATGGTAGACAAATAATTCAAGATATATTCAATCAGAGCTTACATCCACCCCTACACAATTACATCATGTTTACGAAGTTTTTCTTATTCACAATTTTTTGCCACATAGTAAAGGAAAGAGAGGTAAAATTATTGGTAATGATCAAGTTAATGTATACAAGCAACCAAATTTCTAATTCTTAGACAAGAAATTAGAGTAAGCCACCATACAAGGTGAGGTTAAATGACAATAAGAGTGATAAAAATGTAAAAATAAATGCAATTTCAAAACCAAATCCATGCATTTTATTATCATCTACTTCAAGGAGACAATTCACTAATTTATTAGAAGCTCCACATAAGGTCCTCAAAACTCTATTGGAATTTAATATCATATCTCTCCCTCCCGTTAAATAGGCTGATGTGAGTAAGCCTATTCTAAATGGATTTAAATAGAATAACTTTTATGATTTTCATAGAGCACTAGGGCATACTAATAATAGGTACATAAGTCTAATGCACAATATTTATGATTTGATATATGAAAACATAATTGATGTGGGCAAAAATATAGAAAATTCAAATGCACAAGAAAATGAAAATAAGTCAATAAAAATATTTAGTGATCCTTTTCCTAAGCATACTTCTACTAAGAATAACTAATACATGGGGAGTGTATTATGCATATAATACACATCCTCCCTTATTTTTTATCATTCTCATTTAGAAGCACAACATCCTCTGAATGGTATTATTAGTATCTATCATACTTTAGTACCACTTATATTTATTATAACATTTGTAGAGAATGAGATAGTTGACGATGATTTATATTTCCACTCTTTATTCATTTAGGTACATATTGATCATCAACCTATATAAAGTGTCATGATTGGTAATGGTTTAAGTGTGAACATGTGTATTATCACACTTCTATATCATCTTATTTACATAGATAGAGATATGTTTCCTGCTACTAATACCATTATTAAGGGATTTAATGGTCACATTCAAATTTATATCATTGAGATTACACTACCACTCTAGGTTAGGCCAACACATATGGCCACCAAATTTATGGTTGTACCTATTATAGGGGTCTTTGATATATTATTTTGGCATCCTTGGATTCAACATATTAAATTAGTTCCTTATACAATTCATATATGTTTAAATTATATACATGATAATGAGGTCATTATAATTTGGGGTATCCCATATGAATACCTCCTAAAACATAAAATATTTTAGTTGATCCACCTAAAAGGATTTAACCTACTCATAAATTATAAAATATAGTGTTTACCCTTCGAAGGAGGCATATTATTGAAAGGCCCCTTCAAAAAATATTTGTTATAGATTATAGAGAGCCTCTCTCTACTCCTACATGTCTTAGATTGATATTAAATGGCACAAAGGGTGATTAACATATAACACTAACACATAGTTCATACAAAATATGATGGGTTTCAAATAATCCTATAATTCATCATACTAAAAAACACACACATTATGCTCAATATGATCATCATGACATTGACATTCATAGTATAGATGGAAATTAGTATACAAATTATGAATTCAACTCAATTCAATCACATAAATATGGGAATTTACATCACAAGAGGTCATCATTCCTATGGACTCATTGGTTAGTATTTTTAATTCTATTTCCCAGTTCATATATATAAAAAATAAAAATAAACAAATATTCTAGAAATTTCAAAAATCAAGACCTATTCATGATTTTTGTAGTTCATTTTCATTAGTTAATTCATGCTCAATCTATAATATATATATATATATATATATATATATATATATAAATTTGATTCACAAGTGTACATGAAGGAATGCATAAAATATGGGTTTTTGTTTATAGATATAGTTGTAAGTTATTACATTATCTTAAACCCATAAATTTTTCACACACAAAACTACTCTACCCAAATAGTAACACACTACACTATTATCCAATTTCACTAGACTTGTCCCTATGAACACAGGATATCAATTCTTAGATCCAAACAAGACAATGTTATAAACCCACTAGCTTACATAATGAATACACCAATTTTTAAAAAAACATAAGGTACATGTATAAAATTATCTTTAAATATCTGTAAGATTACTATTTGACTATTAAATGCATCCATAACATTAATTATAGAAATGTATTAAACCAATGGCTAACAATATAATTCTTTTAGTTTTCAAACAATCTAAATTAATTTACAAGATGAATATCTCTCATTAAATATACAATAGAAAGAATCAAGTACAATAAAACACTGATATAATCCACATTTTAGCCATAAATGAGCCTAAAACCACCAATGTCATAATATTCAAAATTAATTATAAATATTACAACCATTATTGTATTGAATATCCATCAAATAATAATGTACTGTAGACACCAAAATTGTGTCTACTCCTTAGTCGACCCCCCCCTTGGTCCCCTTGGTCCACTTCTAAACATTTCTAACCCACACACTTATTAATTTAAAATAAATTACCTATTTTAAATTAATAACACCACCCTTGACACACCACCCATGACACCTCACCTTACCCTTGGATACCCCCATTTATCACCCTATGACCCTTCATAATGACCTAAGACCTATTTCAACTCCCCCACTAACCTCTCGCACCTATTTAATCCACCTTTGGACCATTTTTCAATGGCAGCTGAACTTGACAGATGGAAGAATAGGCAAAAGGCTAAAAATAGCCTTTTTTCCCATTCTCTAGCCACCGATGTCGGTCAACTGTTGGCCGATGCTGGTGGTATCACCGATGTCGGTTGCTTAAAACCATGTTCTAACCCCCAAAATGGCTAATCATAGACCTGAATGCTAATTCTCTTGCTCCTAAAATTTGACCTCTCTCTCTCTCTTAGATGCACACCAAGCATCATAGGCTACAAGAACCCTGCATCAGTCACTCCACCCCTAATTGAAACATTGCAGGAAGTCTTCTACATCACCAACATCGGGAGCAAGCGTTCACACCCCTGATTCTTCAGCAAGCAAGAGCTAAGTATTCTTCTTCTATTTCATTTCAGTAATTTAGAAAGCATTAGCAATTAGCTTCTATTTAGCATTTCTAAATATCATCAACCAGACCTGACTTTCTTCCTGGAGAGGCTGAGAAGCCTTCCCCATATCCTTACTCCTTTTGACAACCTGTCCTCTACCCCTTTGTCCCTCTTAAGACTCTATTGACTTCCCTACAATCTTGCACGGACCTCCAAATTCCTACAGACCTCCCAAACTCCTCTATCGCTCATAAACCCATCCAAAACCCATCCAAGGCCATTGCCCTAGCCAACATCAACCATTTTCCCTATCGACGTTGGTAGACTAACCAATGTTAGCAACCTTAAATAATTGATGCCGGCATAACTACTGACATCAGTGACTATGATAGACCGATAGCAGAATATAGGTATGCATTATCTCTATTTCTTTTGTTTAGTCTTTTGCCATTTCTCTTTCTAGCAACACTCTTTTATCAACTAGTGGACTGTCATCCCTCAAGGAAGTCTTTGCACTTCTGGGACCAAACTTTGCTTGGTAGTCCACCATATATCTATCTAACATTTTCTTTGTTTAAGTCTTTCTTATCTACAGGTGTCGTCCTCCACAGCCAAAGAGGGGCTCCTTCAATCATCTGGATATGGTGCACAACTTCATCCAGGTATCATCTAACCCCTAACCATTACCTTTTAGTTTCTTATTTCTTCTGAATGTGAAAAATAAAAACTTATAGAAACATTCTAGCACACCTGGTGGGACCCTAGAGTTTTCCTTGGGTTCATTTCTTCTAAAGCAAACATTCATATAGGTGCATTAGATTTCTTCTTGCAGCCTTCCTCCTTCTATCTTTTTCTTTCGAAAAGGCACTATAAGCACAAGTTAAAAAAGAACTTTTTCTTCTTGTCACTTCTTTTCTGCATCTTAGAGTAGTGAAGTTCATGCTCTTAACCTTTTCTTAATTGTTTGCATCCAAACAAAAACATTTCAATTTGGGTTAAAAATATATTGCATCTCATTCCTACTTGAATGCATTTTTAGCTCATCTAGTAATTAAAATCGCATTATGAATAAAGCGTAGTACACATATGTTACACTACCAGACCACAAGCACATCAAACTAAACATCTAAACATACCTGAGACAAGGCCCGACTAGGATTTCATCACCTAGCGGATACCTTACCCTTCTTGGTAATCCTACTTGGACTTCACTACCAAGGGGAGAACCCACTCTGTTCTCTGGCAGAGTATAAACTCTAGGGGAAGTATATACTAGCTAAATGACCCAGCTTGTCTATGGGCTTGTGAAGTGAGGGGAGCAAGCTCCTAGAACCAGGCCACATACAAAACCTAATACAAATTTTGAACACCAAAACATAACCTAAAACCAACCTTAGACTGCCTCTTTTAGTACCCGTTCTAAAAGCCCAAATTCCCAAACACACTCTTCTAAGGCATAAGCCAACAAGACTCTAAAATTTATTCTTAGGAATTAACATTTAGTGGTTGCTTACCATCATCTATTTTTACGTTTGTATCTAATTTTTTGAGCTGGTGAGGTCTCATTCTGAGATCTAAAAATAACTCAAAACTTTCTTTTTCTTCTAAAAACTTTTAGTTTTTTGAGTTTTTAGAAATACACAATCACCGACATCAATTTTTCCACCGACATCGGCAACTAATCTTCACCGACATCGATTATCTGACTGACATCGGCAACTTACTTCACTGACATCAATTTTTCTACCGACATCGATCACTGTCAAAAATCTTTCTTCTCAAACAATAAGTTCAAAACCTAACTTTTTGGCTGTTAAAAACACATTCTGGTTTTTTGAGGCTGAAACATACAATTTTTAGAACCTAAATCTATTTTTCCTTGGATGGTTTTGACATGTAATCAAACCAAAACTCTTGTTGACCATGCAAGGCAACAACCACTCCCGCCTTTGCCTTTTATATAAAGTCCCCAAATGGAGTATAATTTAGAAACTGAATGTACTCCTATCCGACCAACCCAAACTCAACCCCCTTTTGTTCCCAAAGGGGACCAAGACTTTGAAAGGTTCCTTGACCTCAATGTCAAGGCTCTTTAGCACTATCTTGTGATAAGTCAAATGCGAGACTCTTCAAGCAACCCATTTTATTGGATGCGAACTTCCTTAGTTAAAACGACAATCATATCAACAGCCTTCATAACCCAACCCATGGTCACCCAGGCCATTACCTCAACTAACAACTTGACCATGACCAATATTCAAAGTGTGGCCTCTCTTTCTATTTTTGGACCCACCTCCATTGAGGTTTCTGTACCCCCTCAACCACAAACCATTCAACAAAGTCCTACACAATTCCAGAACTTAATTGTCTCCATCCCACCTACTCTTACACCCATAAATACAAGAGTGACTACTTATCCTTCAACTAGTGTTTCCCCCATCCAACCACCTTTGGTGACATCAAGCCAAATTGTGCCTTCTAGTTTAATAACACAACCACCTTTGACTTCAACACCAATCCCTATGACTAGTTACCAATATGTTGTGCCTATACAAGCACAACCAACTACGTCATACGCTCCTCCTAACACCTTCCAAATGCCTTAAAACTTAGGGGGCACCCCACTTGAAAATCCATCAACTGATCTAACCAAGATGTTGATGGATAAGGTGTCTAATCTTGAGACATCCATTTTGGGTTCAAGAAATGTTCTCTATATGAACAAATCTGTAATGAACCTATTCATCCTTTAGTTCCAATCCAACCATATCCTATTCAGTGGGAACTTCCCAAGTTTACTCACTTTTAGAGTAAAGAAGACCCACAACAACATCTACGAGTGTTTAGACATGCTTGTTACCTTATAGCACATGACAATGTGTTGTTACTACGCACATTTCCCATGTCACTTTCTTGTGCTGCCCTCGATTGGTATAGTTCTATTACCAGTCACTCTATCTTTTCTTTCACTCAACTATCCCAACTTTTCCTTGACCACTTTTCAATTAACATCACTAAAAAGGTTTCCATCATGGACCTATACTCTATCAGATAATTTGATGACAAATCAATAGCCGATTTCATTACTCGATGGAGAAGTTTAATCAACCAACTCTCCTTTTCTTTACCTCAACCTGAGCTCATCAAGCTCTTTTCACAAGCATGTGCCAAACACATCTCATCTACTTTATAGGTCCAAACATTCTACACATTTGATGAAGCTTTCACCATGGCTAGGAAGCTTGAACTCCATACTATCGAAGAGAATAAAGTCAAATTGTGTAGTAAAAATACTAATGCAAAATCAAATGACCCTTCATCCAAATCTTCTTCCTCCAATTCCAAATCCAAGGGATCGACAAATGCTGTGGTACTTAGATCATCATCATTGACTACAACTAACCAATCCAAACCTTCCACATCTCAAAGCATTATATGACAATTCCAACAACGATACATATAACATCAATATACTCCAATAGGAGAATCATATGTGTCTGTGTTGGATAAACTAGTCAAACAGGGAGTCCTCAACCTCCCCCAAATTTGACCACCACTGTAATTTGACCCTTCAAAAGCTATCCTTGCATGGTACAGGGAAAATGACTTTTGTCATTATCACTGTGTCAAAGGCCATGACACAGACAATTGTAAAACCCTTAAGAATATCATTCAAGACATGTTAGATAAAGGTGATCTTGTCTTGGATAACCCAAATGTGCCACCTAACCAAAACATAGACATCTTTAGACAACCATTCCCTAACCATCCCCCTAGCCAAAAAAACATATAGACCATGGTAGAAGACCCCCAAGAGCGTAATATACACACAGTCAGCACAGTCTTTCCTATCATTCCTAACCAACCTATCCCACAGTCTGAAGAGGTTAGTCAACCTATTTGTCCACCATAGGAAGAAGAGCCTTCTTCTCCTATTTTTCCACCACAGGTAGAAGAGCCTTCTTCTCCTATTTCTCCTCCACAGGTGGAAGAACCTTCTTGTCCTATTAGTTCTCCATCTACCCCTCTTATATTGGAAGATGCTTTAACCATACCAACGCCACTAGCCCCACCTTCATCCTTCCTACTACCAATGGAGGACCATGCCTTTCCTGCTATTCAACTGCAAGTAGAAGGTACAATCATCCCTACCATCTATCCTCTTGAGAAGTCACATTCCCCAATTCCTTCTCCACCAAAAGAAGAACTTGTCTCTTCACCTAATTTGATCGAAGATGATCTAGTAATGGCTCTCTCATGCCTTTGGCCTGAAATAGCTGCATCTAACACATTTCTGGTCTCACAACCACCCGCATCTTCTAAAAACCAAAGCCTCGTCTAACAGCTTCTAAACCATTCTCTTGACTAGCTAAAAACTTACGAGGAACTTAGAGTGTGAGGCATTATGGGAGTGACTCAAAGCTCCTTATCTTACACATCCCACTCCATCTCGTACTATTAACCCTCCTTCGACAAAATCTCCCAAAGTCTCCAACGAGGGCCAGGCTTCTACTTCCAAATCTTCAGAAGCTCAACCATCTAATTTGAACCTAAACCCTCACAAACATCCATCATATCGAGATAGGTTAAATCTCTCAGTGTTCGCCCCATATCAAACTTCACTCACCCACAAGTGAAGGTAGACTTGAACCTTGCCTCACACAATAGTGGTCCTCACTCCAAACTAAATAAGGCTACTAAACCCCATCGAAGAACTTCTCCTCCACCATCATCATTTTCCTCCATTTTAGGCCCACATCCTTCTACCTTAATAGGAGTCCTTCCTACTCCAACATCTAATAAAAAAAATTGCCTTCCCTACTACCTTTACCCACCAAAAACATACTTCCATCCAAAAACCTAGCACCTCCCACCAAAAAAGGGCCATCTACATGAGTAGCCACACCACCTACTAAAAAGGTGGTATGAAAAACTCCCTCAACAACTCCAAAACAAAAGTCATCAACACCTAATGCATCAACAAGCATAGAACCATTAGAAGGTTCATATGCTTTGATACTACGCTGACTTTTACAATCCTTTGACATCACTCTTCCACCTATTAAACCATTTCAACCTCTCAGACCAAAACTGTCTTGGTTCGATAACACAAAAATTTGCCTATACCATCGTACACCTGGGCATGACACTAAAAATTGTTGTGCCCTCAAGGTTGTCATTAACCAATACTTGGAAAAAGACACCCTTCTTATTGAGGATACTTTCAATGAATCTCCAACAATGTCTCATGTCTCTTAAATCTCTTCACCTTCATCAAGATCCCATCATCAGACTATGGTCCCTTCACCTCCTTCATCCCCTTTATTTGAGATTAACACCATCAATGTGGCCACTAGGTCACAAAATTTAAAGGATAAAGCAAAGGAGAAAGTTTCTATTCCTTGGACCTACCCATTTGTCAAACCCACTCAACCACCAAAACCCAAGATTTCTATCCTGGGTACATCCCAACCAACTTCTTCAAAGGCAATCCGTGATTCTATGGTGAAACAACTTCACCAAACTCCCATGAAGATGACTTTATATGACCTCATTCAAAGCTCTCCACAACATCATCAAGTTTTAATCAAAGCTTTATAGGTAGTGGAGGTCTGAAGACCCCCAACCACTAGCTTCCTTAGTCCAATCATTACCCACCATCGCCTTTATTACCTTTAGTGATTCTGAATTTCCTACCTCCAACTTGGAAGATCAGGATGCTGCCCTTTTTATCATAGCCTACGTTGATCAAACTCACATTAAGTAAGTTATGATTGATGGGGGCACTAGCATCATTATCATTTCCACCCATGCCTTTGACTAATTAGCCCTCCCAAAGAATTGTGTGTCTAAAACTAATGTAATTCTTAGATCTTTTAATGACACCACCGCCTCTACCGTTGGCACCATCGTCTTACATATTTGTGTGGGTCCATGAAAAATCCTAGAGCTCTTCTACATCATCAAGGGAGAGTTCCAATACAACATGTTATTAAGATGACCTTAGATCTGTGCCATGGCTTGTGTCCCTTCTACATTACACCATTGTGTCAAATTTGAACATGACGGTCAAGTCCATGTCATTCCTGTAGACCCCTCCCCTTTCAAGACATGAAACACAACTTATCGACCCAATGATGTTCTCATTCCTTTCAAGACATCGACCCAAACACCACCTCCACCTATGGAAGCTTCAACAAGTACACAAATGATAGTTACACCTACACCACCTCCTCAAGTGACAACAAAAGACCCTATGAAAGATATATTCCAACGTCTTTCACTTGGGGAGTATCATTTACTCACCTTGGACATGTTCTAGACTCCTCAAGAGTATGGACAACTTCATCACAATCCTAGCTATGACCATCGGATCAGAATGGTCATCCCTTATGGTCCTCCCAATCTTCAAACAAATATTATCTATGGAGGGATAGATCAATCTCCCACTGATGGGAATCCTCTTTCATCACCCCAACTATTTACATTTGACTTTTCTTTTCTTGGCAACCCAAACTTTGCTCATACCTATCTTTATAGGTGTGCATGGAAGGGCTTTGGCTTTGGGTGCTACAAACAAGGCTCCCACCATCTCGTCAAACCACCAAATGATGAGGCCATAAAGAATGCCAAGAAGCGACATGGCTTGGGTTTTGAAGAAACTACTTCTAAAAACCCTCGCCCCAAACCTATCATAGAACAATCACCTCCAAACTCACGTATTCCCCCATCTTCACCTAAAGAGTTGATGGTTTCCATCCCTCCTAGTTTTTTTTGCATAAACAACATTCACTTGGAACCCCTAACCTATCAACTAGGTGGGGTATCCAGGTCGCTCCCTCTCATTTATCCAAACATGATAGATGATGAATCTGCTACCATCAACACTGTCCAATGTGTAGACGATGATGCCATTCTCACCTACATAGGTGAGGATGGCTCTTTCATCCAAGGATCACTTCCTTTAGAAATGTAGGTTATGTTAAATGAATCGACCATTGACATTAACCTTCCATCTTATGATGTTCCTCGCATTTTAAAGATTGGTCAATCTTTGGACGCCTAGGAACAAATTGACTATACCAAATTCCTTTCAGACCATAGCAAAGCATTTGCTTGGACCTACAATGACATGCTCGGCATCAACCCTAACATCATCATTCATAACATCATCACAAACCCAAAGGCTAAGCCTGTCAAGCAAAAGCTTCGCAAGATGCATCCTCACATTGCACTCCTTATAAAAAAGGAGCTTCAACATCTTCTCTCTATCTCCTTTATCTGACCCATCGATTATCTGTGATGGGTGTTAAATATCTTCCCTATCACCAAAGCAATTGGGGGGATCTGAATCTATACTGACTATCGTGACCTTAACTTGGCTTGCCCAAAAGATGATTTTCCTCTACCCAACATCGACCAACTTGTTGATCTTGTGGCCGGTCATGAGATGCTATCACTCATGGACGGGTTTTCAGGATATAACCAAATCCTGATTGTGCTAGAAGATCAACACAAAACTACCTTCATCACCCCATGGGGGACTTTTTGCTATAGGGTTATGCCTTTTGGCCTAAAAAATGCAGGTGCCACATATCAACACACCATGACCTACATCTTTCATGATCTCCTCCACAAAATCATGGAGGACTATGTGGATGACCTACTAGGCAAATCTAAACTCCACCGTGACCATTTGACTATTCTCAAAATCATCTTCACTCACCTCTTCCAATATAATGTTTGACTCAACCCCAAGAAATGCGTCTTTGGGGTTCTCTCTGGGAAGCTTTTAGGCTTCAACATTTCCCTTCGTGGCATTGAGATTGATCTTGCTAAGATAAGAGCTATACTCGAGATGCTGCCACCTACTAATCTAAAACAACTTCGCAGCTTGCAAGGGAAGCTTCAATCTATCCATCGCTTCATCTCGCAACTTTCCAACTGATGTCAACCCTTTCATCACCTCCTTAAGAAGGACGTCTCCTTTAATTGGGATAAGGATTGCCAAGAGGCTTTTGAGGCTCTTAAGCATTATTTGGTCTCTCCACCAGTCCGTATTCCACCTAAAGAAGGTCAACCCTTCTATCTTTACATCTTAGCAACAAATCATTCTTTAGGTGCCATGATCACGCACCGAGACAAACAACATCATGAACAAGCAGTTTATTATATAAGTCAAATGCTCATTGATTGTGAAACTCGATATACTCATACCAAAAAACTCTGCTTGGCATTAGTCTTTGTCGCTACCAAACTCCGTCATTATCTTTTCAATCATAAAACTTATGTCATCACCCACACCAACCCTCTAAAATATATGCATTCCAAACCATACCAAAATCAACGTATGGCTCATTGGCTCATGCTTCTTGCTGAGTTTGACTTGGAATTCATCCAATAGAAATCTATAAAGGGGCAAACAATCACTGACCAACTAGCAGATGCCCCTCTACCTGACAACCAACCTTCTCACTACAAATTCCCTGATGAATCCATCACCACGTTATCCACCAATGACATTTTCTATCAAATGACAATGTTCTTTGATGGGTCTAAATGTCAACACGGTGGGGGTGTGGGAGTCATTCTCATCCCTCACAAGGGTGAGCCCATGCCCCTATCTTTCAAACTTGACTTTGAATGTACCAACAACATGGCTGAATATGAAGCCTTAATTTTGGGACTTCAAACCACCCTTTTCTTAGGCATCAAGACCATCAACATATTTGGCGACTCACAACTAGTCGTTAATCAGATTAATGGTTCATATCTTTGTAAAAATTAAGTTTTGCAAAGGTACAAACACTGTGTTGACACCCTGCTAAAATATTTTGACCATTACCTATTGTAAACTATTCCTTGATCTACGAATAAGTTTGTCAACACCATGGCCTCTCTCGCCTCACACATTCCATCCTCATCACCTTCCTCGAGAATTTATGTTACGGTACACCGTTTGGTGTTACCTTCATATATCTCCACTAACATCAACCTCGTCAGCACCATTGACTCTAGTCCACAAGATGTTTGGTATAAACAACTTGTAGACTACTTAACTTATTCTGCCATTCCTCGTGACCTCTCTAGCAATGCACGATGAGCTTTTATCAAGAGTACTGCTCGATATACTATGCTAGGGGGTCTTCTCTATAAACAAGGTTTCGATGGCCTCCTTCTTCGATGTCTAACCTCCACTGAAACATCTCACGCTATCAAATAAGTCCATGATGGGATTTGTGGTGGACATTTCAATGGTAACGTGGTTGCAAAGTGCATCCTTCACCTGGGCTATTATTGGCCCACTCTTCACCAAGACTGTAGTGACTATGTTTGGCATTGTATCAAATGCCAACAATACGCTAACTTACTTCACATCCCTAGCCACGCTCTACAAGTCGCTAAGGATTTTTGGCCTTTTTCACAATGGGGCTTAGATCTAATCGATGAGATGAACCCCCATTCATCTCTTTGACATCAGTCCATTATCACTAAAACCGAATACTTCACTAAATGGGTGGAAGCGATTCCCCTCATCTCCACTAAAGTTGACAAAATCATCGACTTCATCAACACCCACATCATCTGTCATTTTGGTGTACCTCACAAGATCATCACCGATAATGGCAAATCTTTTAAAAATAAGACTATCCAAAAACTTTGTGACTCATTTGGCATCAAGCTCAACTTTTCCTTGCCTTACTACCACAATCAAATGGGCAGGCTGAGGCTTCCAACAAAATCTTAACCAAAATTCTAATGAAGGTGGTCAATGACACTGGAAGGGACTGGCACATTCACATTCCCTTCACTTTGTGGGCCTACCACACTAGAATTCGAACCCCTATGGGTGCTACACCTTTCTCTCTAGTGTATGGAACTGAGGCTATCTTGCCTCTTGAAGTACAGATACCTTCTCTATGCATCTCTTTGCACGACATACTTTCTAACGATGACTTTCATCAAGATCAGTTGGCTCAACTTGAGTTACTTGATGAACGTCACCTTGCTGCCCTCAACCATCTCCATATCTACCAAAATCGCCTCCAACGTGCCTATAACAAAAGTCTGAGAGAATGAGATTTCAAAATTGGATATCTTGTCCTCAAAGAAAACCAAAACGTGACCAATCTAGAAAGAAGTAAATGAGGCAAGTTTGCTCTTAATTGGCTCAGACCTTATATCATAACACACAAGTATGGATCAGGGACCTATCGTCTATCTTCTCTTAAAGGCCAGCCAGAACCTGAGCTCCTTAATGCCTTGCATTTATGACCATTATACTGTTAATCAAGTAATCATTCACGTGATGTTTAACTTGAGCTCATCCCTTGAACAACCCCCGTTATCATCATTCCTATTCCTTTCAACCCTTTTTCCCTACAAACATTAGTCAACCCTTTGGTAAAGCATGAATGCTTTGTCCTTATAAAAGGGAAACCCCCAAACCTCTATAGTCAAGTCCATGACCAAAAGTCCAGTCAAAAAAATAAAAAAATAAAATAAAATTGGGATGCCTATACAAAGGTCATAAACTATAAATGTAGACTACTCCCTCGAAGGATAGCTACATCATTGCTGTAATTAATAGACTACTCCCTTGAAGGATAGCTATTCAAAGCTATTAAAACTTACAAAGCAGAATATAGACCACTCCTTCGAAGGATGGCTATACACAAATTTTGCTCCAAACATCACTCTCTCAGAATCTTCCCACATCGATCAGCTTCACATATGACCACAAAACAAAACAACATCCCCACGTAGACTTCCCGCATCGATCAGTCTACCAAAGAGAAAAAAAAGTCATGGACTTGCCTATAGTCATTCTCAGGGTCACCTATAAAAGGGGCAAAGTTATCCTTGCTAAAAAGGGTTACGCTATCCTCACATCTCACATAATCAAACCTATTACCCCAACATACCCAAGGGATTTTGAGCTCACTTAACATCGAGTGATTTGAATACTTCTCTAACACAAATAATGGTCAATGGCGTAATGCATGAATGGGGTTTTTGTTTATAATAACCCTATCTATGCTATCATTATGGTCCTTGTCAATGAAAGAACAATGTGCCTTTCACTTCTTATATCTTGGTCACACATAACTAGACCATTATCCAATCCAAACCAACCAAATCAAACCAAACATTTTCAAACCACTAACATGACATAGCCCATTCACACTAGTTTCTATGGAAACCAATACACATGGAAACTATCAACCACACATTTTATGTCAAGCATAAACCATTACTTGCTGAAGCATAAAAATAATCATTTCATTTTTAGCATACACCATCACCAATATGGAAAATTGCTAGGGATGAAAGACCACATAGCCAATGTTACAGAATACACCATCACATAATATGGACAAGGCTGTAACATCATCATACCCTCATCATTTATAACCTAATGAAACCAACCTATCAACTAGCCTAAACTACATTGGTCTGAGGCCCTTCAAACAGGGGCTATGTAGATAGCACTCAGATGACATGACATCTTCTGGGGTTAGCTCGGCCACATCTGTTTGTTCATCTACTTTATGGACAAACCATTTAACCTTTAACCATGACTTAACCTAGTCCAACCCACATCCATAACTGACCCTCTTCCTCCCTTTTAGGGAGAACTACATTGGCTTGAGGCCCTTCCAACAAGGGCTATGTAGGTAGCACTCAGTTGACATGGGGTCCTCTGAGGTTAGCTCGGTCATTCCTTCGTCCATCCATCTAATGGACCAACTATCTATACCAACCCAAAATCATGGCCAAACAACTAGCCCTAACAGTAAATGAGTTACTTAGATTTCTCATAGGGCATACTTGAGATAACTTATATCTCAACCTGACTCGACCAACGACCCTGGAGATTGTGACTATCTCCTCAGACCATGACCACTTCTGAGACAAATTTGCCTTGGTTGTTTTGATTGCATATATGCTACCTCATGAATAGTTATCAAAATTGTGTGCAACCCCACATTACGACCCTCACAAGTATTGGATCATGCCCAAGTCGATCCCCACTACTTGTGACATTTTTTTGTTTTCCAAGAGCACTTCCTGAGCCTAGGATACTTGGAACACGATGACCATTAGAGCTATAACTTGGATCATTTAACCCAATCAGCTACAACTAAATGTTGGGGACCAGTTATTTTGATTTTAGCACTCTTTAACCTTTGACTGTGATAATTTGACCTACCTATCACATGAAGTGGTATACGCCCAATCTCAACTTTTGTAGTGTTCACACTCAAACTTCACCATATCCATCCACTATCTATCAAATCGGCACCCGATATCAGGTTACCTTCCCTCGACTCATGCTTTGAGGGGGGAATACCTCATCCCACATCTGGGGCAACCAACTCTTATTTTTGTCTTGCAATTCATCAGAACAACCAATAGGACAAAAATGACCTTATCCCATACCTGGGGCAACTTACTCCTATTTTTTTCTTACAGTTCATTAGAACAACCAACAAGACAAAAAGGGGCAAATGTAGACATAAAAAATGTGTCTACTCCTTAGTCGACCCCCCCTTGGTCCACTTCTAAACATTTCTAACCCACACACTTATTAATTTAAAATAAATTACCTATTTTAAATTAATAACACCACCCTTGACACATCACCCATGACACCTCACCTTACCCTTGGATACCCCCATTTATCACCCTATGACCCTTCATAATGACCTAAGACCTATTTTAACTACCCCACTAACCTCTCACACCTATTTAATCCACCTTTGGACCATTTTCCAATGGCAGCTAAACTCGACAGATGGAAGAATGGGCAAAAAGCTAAAAATAGCCTTTTTTACCATTCTCGAGCCACCAACGTCGGTCAACCATCAGCCGACACCAGCAATATCACCGATGTCAGTTACTTAAAACCATGTTTTAACCCCCAAAATGGCTAATCATAGACCCAAATGCTAATTCTCTTGCTCCCAGAATTTGACCTCTCTCTCTCTCTCTCTCTCTCTCTCTCTCCCAAACGCAAACCAAGCATCACAGGCTACATGAACTCTGCATCAGTCACTCCACCCCTGATTGAAACATTACAAGAAGTCTTCTATATCAGCTGCATCGGGAACAAGCGTTCACACCCTTGATTCTTCAGCAAGCAAGAGCTAAGTATTCTTCTTCTAGATCATTTCAATAATTTAGAAAGCATTAGCAATTAACTTCTATTTAGCATTTCTAAATATCATCAACCAGACCTAACTTTCTTCTTGGAGAGGCTGAGAGGCCTTCCCCATATCCTTACTCCTTTTGACAACCTGTCCTCTACCCCTTTGTCCCTCTTCAGACTCTATTGACTTCCCTGCAATATTACACGGACCTCTAAATTCCTACATACCTCCCAGATTCCTCTGTCGCCCATAAACCCATCCAAAACCTGTCTAAGGCCATTGTCCTGGCTGACATCAGCCATTTTCCCTATCGACATCGGCATACTAACCAACGTCAGCAACCTTGACCAATCGATGCTGGCATAACTATCAACGTTGATGACTATGACAGATCGACAGTAGAATACAGGTATGCATTATCTCTATTTCTTTTGTTTAGTCTTTCACCGTTTAGTCTTTCACCATTTCTCTTTCTAGCAACACTCTTTTATCAACTCGTGGACTGTCATCCCTCAAGGAAGTCTTTGTACTTCTGGGACTGAGATTTGCTTGGCAATCCACCATATATCTATCCAACATTTTCTTTGTTTAAGTCTTTCTTATCTACAGGTGTCATTCTCCATAGCCAAAGAGGGGCTCCTTCAATCGTCTGGATACGGTGCGCAACTTCATCCAGGTATCATCTAACCCCTGACCATTACCTTTTAGTTTCTTATTTCTTTTAAATGTGAAAAGAAAAAACTTATAGAAACATGTGCAATAAGTTACATTTCAATACAAATTCAAATACACAATACAATGTGTACAATAATACAAAAGCACTTCACAAGCAGCTTAATGATCCATAAATATAACCTAAGTATGATCTCAAATGGTTGAAATAGCTAACAAAGGGAGAACATCATTTGAGTGCTTTACCTCTAACCACAAACCAATGATCTCCTACACACCTCCTCACTAGGATTGGCCCTACCCTTCATGGATGGGTAGATAATAATAGTGAAGATATCAAGAAATCAATCAGAACACATGTGTGTACAATCACTAATACATATAGTAGTCAAATAAACCATGGAATCAAATCCTCTACCTAAAATGACGCCAAAATACTCATGTAAAATAGAAAGTAAAATGGAATGATAATGTCTTAGCTATAACATTAATTTGGCCAAAGTTTTCATTATAGAAATCATATCTAAAAATTTGAGTCAATTCCACTCATACAAAACTCTCTACTAATGAATCATGAATATCAGATGATATGTATATGAGTTTCATGCTATCATCCTCATATAAAAATCAAATGTTATCAAAAAATAGTCTAATTAATTTCACATTATGATTCAAATTAGAATAATATATATTGTAACATACACCCAGTAAAATAAGGTACAACAATCATAAATCTAGAATCTCCTTGTTTCCAATCACTTAATACATAAAATTAACAACATAGGTTTATCAATTTAATTGTTTTCATAAGGATACTAGAATAAGAATCAAATCATTCTAAGTCCGTTCTCAAATATCCCTTAATCACAATTCATATTTATAATTATCTATAAATGATGACAACACTCAATCAACATGATACCCTATGAATCTCATAATAAATCATAACAAAATTAAGATTATAAGTTTCATTTATACATCATTACCCTATTTATTTTATTATTTTCTATTGTATGGAAAAATATCAATAATATAAGGTCTCAACCTATTCAAACTTATATCTAGATTATCTCTTTTATTCACATATAAATAAGGGTCATTAAAAATATTACAATATCTAGATATAAATACAATATACATTAGTATTCTCTTCAAAACTCATATAATCTATGACCAGTCATCCTAATTTATGCTCAATATATCAAACTCAAAAATTTCCTTGTTATAGCCTATAACTCTCTCACATTTTGACAAGGGATGAGTCTATACTCAGTTTTCACACACACACACACACACACACACACACACACACACACACACACACACACACACACACACACACACACACACACACACACACATAGAGGGATATACTATAGTAATTGTTACAAAGTCACAACTTATAAATGTTTTAAACAAGAAATATTCCAATAATAAAGTGTCATTTCAATAATAGAATACATGTATATAACATGCATAAGTTTCTCATAATATCCTATTACAAATTCACACAACACATGTATAATCATTCACCTATATAACCATATAGTTACTTATGCATTTCCACGCTCAAAAACTGTAACTTACAACTCTCACAACCATCCAAGAAGACTATTTTAAGCTCAAGTTTTATATTCCTATAAAATTTCACTACATATTTACAATCATAGAATATTATGTGTAGAAAAATATTGCATGGTTCTAATAAATATTAATATCACTAACATATAAACTTGGTTTTCTCCTTAAAAATGGTAATGTATAGATTTATGTTTTCTCATGTATGTATTTATTACTTACAGCTAATCAAGATTATCTAGGTATAAAAAAATACATTTTAACTACGTATTTGCACCTTATAAGCCCGGTCATATATAATTATGTAGATTTCATTTTCATGTATTTTTATATAGGTATATATATTTATATATACAAATTTAGGTTTATTTATGCATATACATAAATATATATATATATAACTTAGGCTTCATATTTTTCATATATAACATGCAATTGACCTTAAACCCAAGTCATTCATGAACCAAAACAAATATTACAAAGCATTCAAAATTATCTCAGGTTTGTGCATGCTTCTCATGGATGGTGAGTCACTTATATTACAATGGAAAACATAAGCCTGTATCTAAGTTATCAGTTTTCCTTCCAATATGGATCTCACCTAAAACCATAATAAAACTATACAAATAATTATATATCCCCTTATATGATTTTTAGGAAGTATTTTGTCAATGATAATTACATTACACGTAAACATTTTAACTTTTTAAGCTCATCCCACCTAAATACTCAATTTTTTCTGATGCTCTTAAAAGCTCAACATTATGTGTATAATCCTATGGATGGAACTTAGTTCCATCCATAGGTCTATATACATAAAACCTTAATTTTTATTTTATCAAAACTACCATTTCACTTCTTTAAACATAACATACAAACCCATATCAAAGGATTGTTTTACTTTTGAAAATATAAATTTGTAAGTAATAAGCAAAATGATAAACTCAAGATTAAACTAACATAATCCTAAAATGGGTGTCATCTAGATGATAAAAATGGAAGTTTATTTCTCCTTCCTATCGAGATCAAATATATTTCTCTTCTCCACTATGTTCTTCCCCTTATTTTTCATTCTTCTCTCTATTATTCTTTTCCCATAATCCATGCATGTCTTACATGTCTAGGTTATTCTCCTTATTTCATGTAAGTTTTCCATAATTTAACTTCAATTTACCCATTCATTAACTCATCCACTCTTTCATTAACTTTCATTATTCCTTATAAATTTGGGCATGGTTATTGAAGAGAACCCTCTAACTCTCTAGGTGAAGTCAACTCCCATATTGATAGCAACAAACAAAACCTAATCCCTTCAAATATACCCATAATGACTTTGATTTCCTTTTGGGTTTGAATACACAAGGAAAGGTATTTCTAGATTCATCCAAAAGACTATAACCCTTTTTCCTATGTTTCATAACTTACTAAAAATAATTACTTTGAGTGCTATTTTTTCCCCTTTTTACCTCCTATGCCACCAAAGAGGTAAATGTGTGTAATAACCCACACAATATTATTTAACACCCAAGGCTCCCACTAAGTTTCAAATACATAAAGAAGTCTATCACTAACACAAACCAACATGAATTAGTCCAAATAATGATTTTATGAAAATGTAAATAATCTATACAACAAATAACATAACATGTCAAAAAATCAACATATAAGAAAATAACATATAATAATCAATACATACACACATATAAACCAAATAGAACACAAATGTGAAGTAATCATTCCTCATTTACAAAGCACTAAAGTGTTACTTCTATTTAAGAAATCATAAAAGTGGTGTGTGTGTGTGTGTGTGTGTGTGTGTGTGTGTGTGTGTGTGTGTGTGTGTGTGTGTGTGTGTGTGTGTGTGTGTGTGTGTGTGTGTGTGTGTGTGTGTGTGTGTGTGTGTGTGTGTGTGTGTGTGTAGGTTTAGTATCATTCTCTTTATCCTCAATGCTGATATTTTCACCCCCTCTTCAATGATAATCTCCCTTTGTATTACCTATGAGGGTGGGAGAGTCTTATAACCACCTCAATAAAACAAACTGGTAGTTAGTTTGATATCATAATAATCATCATTATATCAACATAAATAAACTGCTAAATGCAAATAATTTGTAAATTAAATCATTCATCGTGATCATAAAGCATAGTATGACATATAAAATAACTATTAAATCATAACACTAATCATGAAACAAATTATGTAAATGTCATCCATACAACATAGATACCCTAATCAAGCATAAAAATTAGAATTATAAATCATTAGCCTCACAATCCACTATCAATACTCAAGTAATTTTATTAGAGAGGGACATGATGTAACACACATGCCTCATATAGCTTATATGTATATTGTCAATTTCATTGGGTAAATACTTTTACCCAAATCATATCATTATTTATCTATATTTTATTTCTCATACCTTAGTTCCTTACACTATAAAAAATATATAAATATGGATTACTTACTTTTGCATTGATATCTTACTAGTTACCTAAGTTTCTAAATTTATTAAAATTATGAATTACTTATGTTGATAAATTAATTTTACTCATTCATGCTTTGTGTGTATTCACCATTTTGGGTTGTGGACATTTGAATATGTCCTTACATGTGGCTCTAGGCCTATTTTATGTTTCTATGTGTGTTTAGTTTTTCAAAAAACCATAAAATTTGATTGAATCAGTAAAATTGGTTGAAACTTCATATTCTAATGTTATTTAATTTCCTCTATAGTATTTTTTAGGTTATAGGTTCATTCCAGGTCTATACAGTATGGAACTAGTATTGTAGGTGTATGGAAGGGCTAGAAAGGCCTAATTGGATAGGTGCTTATGAGGGAAAGGGTATCTACAGAGAGAGTTGAGTGATGAAACTTTAGGGAGAGTTGTAACAAGATATAGGTTTGTTTTAAATTATCTTATATCTTTAGGTAAGTGTGCATATAATTCAAATAAAGAGAAAATGTGAAAAAGGCTACTCACTATATGTTGAGGTATATAAGAGGGTGTTAAAAAGTGATTTATAGGTTAAATGGGAATGAAAGAAATGTATTGTATCTAAGATAAGACATTCATGATAATATATTATCTTAATGAGACCTAGGATAAGTTTTGGTGTGTCTAATCAATAAAAAAGTGATTAGTGAGGAGATTGAGAGTGAAAAAAGTGAAAAGAAATGGATCAGCCAACAAAATGAGTAAGATGGAGTGAGGTGATGATGAGAGAGATTAATTCCTGGTCTAATGACAATAAATAATGATTTTAGAGGTTCTATTTGAACATAAACACTAAGAAAACGTTACCAAAACCTAGTGAAGGTTAAAGACTATTGGTGTAGCTAGAGACTTATGGACAAAGTTAAGCATTATTTTGAGTTTGTTGCCAAGTATAGAGATAAGATTTAATTATTTTGAGACTTTTACCTAGTAGCTATACATCATTTGTTATTAGATCAAGGTAAGCTCTTGGTCAGGTCTATTTTGAGTTAGTTCTTACAAACTTATTCATTTGAAATTGGTAAAGATTGTTGTGAGGTTTAGATGAGATGGAAATTATAAGGTATTATGAGATAAGTATGGTGCATGTATGCATTTATGAGATTATTATATATAAATTTTAGAATTGAGAAGAGAGGAATCAAATACCCAAATTCCAATGATAAGGAATTAAAGCTAGTCAAGAGAGGACTAAAGAAGGTAGTGTGAAGAAAGAGCATTGAATATAAAGTGAGAAAGAGAAGAGTAAATAATCCAAGAGAGAGTCAAAAATGATAAGAGGATTCCTATATAGAGGACTAAAGGAAGATAAAAAATCCAATAGAGGTCTAAGAGGAAAGATTGGTAAGGTTACTAAGAGGAAGTTTTAGGTAGGCCTAGAAAGTAAAGAGAAAGAGAGAAGATGGATGTAGAGAAAGAAGTGGAAGCTATGAGAAGAGAGTTAGGGTAGAGTATTTAGAAATTGGATCTCATGGTGAATATATTGAAGGGTCAATAAATCCAATGGCTTGGCTATAGTATGAGAAATATATTGACGTGGCCACTAGAGCTACTTAGGAGAGAGAGAAGACACAAGATGAGTGTCTTAATGAATGAGAAGAAGAAATATGGTACATTAAATAGAGGCATGAGGAATTAGGAGTTGCCAAGAAAGTAACAAGATAAAGAAGTGGAGAAGAGAGTTCTCATTGAGGAGAATAAGGAGAGAGAAGTGCCAAGAGAAACACTTGAGAGAGAAGTAAAAGAGAAGAGAAGAATGTCTATGCAAGAGGAATTCATGGAGACTATGTGGTCTCTAATTTTATATTATAATGTTGCTTTTCAATGTGTGTATGTAGGTATGAAGACAAGTTTGATGAAGGATAAGTATAAGGCCTTAAAGCTAGTGAAGGATGGGTCTAGTACATCACCCATCAAGAAAAAATAAGAAGATAAGGAAAGAGAACCTATTGTAGAAGAAAAAATGATAGAGATTGAGGACATTCATCATGTTAAAGATGAAATACAGGAGGAGTTATATGATGCTATGACAAATTTTACATCTAAATGAAGAAAGGAGGCCCAAAATGAATACATGAAGGTAAACCATGAAAATTTGAGAGAATAAATGAACTTGCAATAGTCATATATGGAGGTAAATGAGTGTTTGGGAGTTTATTTTGATTACACATGTGAAAGGAAAGAAACTAATATATAGATTGGACAAGTAAAGATTAAAGTGCAATGCTCAAGGAGAGCACAAGAGCATGGATATGTTTGGCCTAGGTGGCTCAATGAATCAAGTAGTGAGACACAGAAGGTGAAACTCAAGCAAGAAGTCACACAATCCAAGAACATAGGTGGAAAACAAGAACACATATGGAAGCAAATAACAAAGGACATAATACATCAACTTAGTATGGTAGGCTACCAAGGTGAGAAGCATGAAGGAGATGAAATGAGAAAAAAATTAAAATCCAAGCATGTACAAGGTATAAAATGGGTTGAGAAGAATATGAAATGGGTGCACAAATAAGCATTGAAGGTATACTCTAAGAAAGCATGAAGATAGAGGAAGATTGTAAGCCTATGAAGTAAACAAGAGAGATGGTACAAGCAAACAAAGGAAAAGAGATGATGTTACATCTACATGAGAAAGAGGACAAATATGAAGAGATTAAGTATTCTCAAATTTTGCTTTCTAATGTTATTTATGATGATACATATGAAAATATTTCAAATAATAAAGATATTTTGTATGTGGAAACTATAACATTGATGGACAGGTTTGTGGGAAATCAAGGTGAAGATGAATCACCTAAAAGAGTGCTTAACAAACATGGTATGTAGCATAATGAGATTGGTTAGACTCTCATAAATGAGGTAGTCCAAGGACAAGTGGTTAATCAAGGTGCTCAATAAGGTGAAGAATAATATACTCCAAAATTTGATGAAGGTTGTAAAGAGGTAGATGCACTCATGTTGAAGAAGGAAATGGAGATGTTAGAGGATCTTTTAAGTCCAACAAAAGGGCTGAAAGTAAGTGAAGTACATCAATATAAGCAATGATTTATGAAATCAAAGCCACAAACAAGTACATTCGTAAGCAAGCAATGGGAGAATAATAACAAGGTAATATATTAATTTGGTGAAGTTACAATAAAGTTATTAGTTGATTCTCATGGTAATAACAAGTCAAGGAGATGACAAACTACATTGAACCATGCTGAAGATGAACTAGTTGAGAGATTATTATTGCAAGATGAGCAATGTCATAGAAAGAAACACTAATAAATGGAGAAGTGTGAAGAAAAGGAAGTAAATGAGAGTCTATTTGAACAAAATATAAAGGTAGAGTTGCCTATGAATCCATTAAAATAAGGAATCAATAATGCCAAGGAGCAAAGACACCTAGAGATGCATAAACCAAGTGAAAGCAATGAAGAAGAAAGCCATAACACAATTGTAAGAATGAAGAGTGGGAACTATTGGTTAGAGATGGATTATTATGAAAGATAATTTTACTTGAAAAATATGGAACATGCAACAAACATAGAATTAAAACAATTGGTACACCTTGTAGAGGTATAAGATATATTGATAAGGAAGAAAGGTAAGGAAAAGAAGAATAAATACGAGAGCCTCATGAGAATAAAGGAGTAAGAAAGGAGGAGAAACAGTCAAGTGAGCATAGAAGATCCTCAAAAATTGAATTGAAAGGCAAGAAAGAAGACATTAGCATTCAATTTTCTCCCTCCTAAGGAGTAT
The DNA here is from genome assembly GCA_037957365.1 of Torreya grandis. Classification (NCBI taxonomy): domain Eukaryota; kingdom Viridiplantae; phylum Streptophyta; class Pinopsida; order Cupressales; family Taxaceae; genus Torreya; species Torreya grandis. The sequence continues at coordinate 5,037,375 of JARHVA010000473.1, forward strand.
GATGTAGGAACATCAAGCATATAAATACCATTTTGTGTTATTCAAGTGAAATGTCCTAATTAGGAGTCATAGGTGATCCATTTTTTAGTTTAGATGAGTGTGAAGTATACTTTAGGATCCATTTGGGGTCTTTAGAATCACTTTGAGTCATCAGTGTGTGTTTTTTAGGTGTTTGGAGTTTTCCCTCTAAAACTATAAATTTGAAAATTCAAATATTGAAAGTAAGCTTGGAGGACCCATAAGCATAGTGTGGAGTGGTTAGGTGAGATAAATTTGATATAATGGTCATTGAAGTCATTATATGTCTAAGTCATTAAGTCAAGAATCTAATTAACTAATACAACTATCACCACATGTTGAGTTGTCATGAAGAGAGCTTTTATTTTGTAACTTCCATAACCAAAATTGAAGTTTTATGGAGGAGTTGTTGTAAGTTAGTTGTGTAGAATATGGGAGATTAGGGAGAGAGGAGAGAACCCCAAGAAGATGGAGGATAAACCATATATTGGAAGTATATATAAAATCCTCTAGAAGGTTGACAAGTCCATGAATGGACTACAAGTGTAATAATCATTAATTCAAATGAATTAAGAAATTTGTTGTTGTGTTGTTTACCCTTTAAGATATATTTATTGTTATTTATTTATAAATGTTTTTAGATGAGCCTTTGAGGCTATATACATACCCTCTGTGTGTGTATAACTACATGTTTTAATGGACTTTAGATTATAGTCAATGAGGGAAGGGTTTGAGTAATGACTCTAGGTTGGTGTAATAAGAACTAGCATTTTGTACTATTGTTTGAATGTATTAGGGATCATACAGACCCTCTAGTGGCTGAGTAATCATTACAAATTGTTATAAACTCAAGAGAATACAACTCTATCTTAAGACCCTATTCCCGTTTATGGTAGTTAAATATATGAAAGTAAGATTGATGTTTCTTGAAGTATAAATGATGGACATGTTTTATATGATGGTATATAGATGAGGATATTATTAATTATATTTTATTGAATGAGCATTTGATAGTAAGGATATAATAGTCAATAAATTTGAAGATTAAACCTTGTTTGCCTAAAGATCCCTGTTTTGCATAGTTAGGTACCAAAAAGTAAGTGTTAATACTAAAAAAAGTGAAAGGGGTATTTTATTAGTGAATTTGAAGATGTTAATTAAGGTTTAAAATCAAAAATAATAACCCATGGTGAAGTTTGGATCATCTTTGAAGACAAACTATGAATAACCCTTACATAGTCAACCAACATTCATAGAATTTTGTGTTTTGATCAATATAGGATTTAAGAGGATTAAGTGGGATGTATAAAACACTTGGTAAGATGTATAGAGTTAATTAATACCTATTTAAGGTCTTAATATTTTTTGAAACATGTTTAAAACAAATATATTGAATTTTGAGTACTCTCAACCTACATAGTCCAAGTTTTTAGCCTAGCTAGGGTTTAGTATTTCAAAAACCCATAAATTTTGATTGAACTAGTAAAATTGGTTGAAACTTCATACTATGATGTTATTTAATTACATATGTAATATGTTGAAGGTTATAGGTTGATGTTATGTCCTTACAGTATGAAACTAGTACTATATGTGTATGGAAGGGCTAGAAAGGCCTAATTGGATAGGTGCTTATGAAGGAAAGGGTATCTATAGAGATATTTGAGTGATGAAAATTTAGGGATAATTGTAAAAATATATCAGGTAGTTTAAAATTGTCTTATATCCTCAAGTAAATGTGCAGAGAATTCAAACAAAGAGAAAATGTGAAAAAGGCTACAAGCTAAGTAAGGTTACTGTGAGGTTGAGGTATATAACAGGGTGTTTGAAAGTGATTAATAGGTTAAAGGGGAATGAGAAAAATGTGTTTTATCTAAGATAAGGCATATGTGGTAAGGTATTGTCTTAATGATACCTAGGATAAGTTTTGGTGTGTCTAGTCAAGAAAAGAGTGACTAATGAGTAGATTAAGAGTGAGGAAAGTGAAAGGAAATGGATCAGCCAAGAAAATCAGTAAGATGGAGTGAGATGATGATTATGAGAGAGATTAATTCCTGGTAAAATGACATTATAAAATGATTTTAGATGTTCTATTTGAATATGAACACTAAGAGAATGTTACCAAAACCTAGTGAAGGCCAAAGACTATTGGAGTAGCTAGAGACTTATAGACAAAGTGAAGCATTCTACTGAGTTCATTACCAATTATAGATCTAAGAGTTGATGATTTTTAGACTTTTCCATATTAAATATACATCAATAATGTGTGACATGTGTTCTATGTTATCACACAAGTTTTTCTCAAAACATTACTTGATATTACCTAGTTATAGAATCTATATACACCCAGATATTAGATTGGGGTCATATGTACAACACATGACCACCTCTTTATAGATATTTTCACCAATTTTATAGATGGATTGGTAATAATTTTCATTCTCTATGTTGTATACACCATACTCATATCATACTATATTTTTCACCTTTTTCACTAGAAATGAACCTTATTATATCTATAATGGTTGGTTCACCTTTTTACACTAGAATAATCTTTTGGAATTCATAAAAGGATTTTAAAATATTATACCCACCTTAATTATGTGTTGATGGATTTAATCACACATTGATTTTATAGTCACACTCTTTTTTCAATAAGGATTGAGGCATGCACATTCAAATCCAAGTGTTTTAATGCAAAATAAATCTCCAAGGGTCATACACTCTACAGTCACTAGTTTTTCACCAGAAAACAAAATAGTTCACATACCCAATTAGGTTTATTTATTATTATTATTATTATTATATATATAATTTATATTGTATTTATTTTGTAATTTTTATCTTATGTAAGAACATATTTTATACATGTTTCATTTCATGTTCTATATGAAGCACATGTTAGTGTTATGGCCTACATTTAGGATTGTTCTTCATAAGTAAGTTTTGGTATGCACTTTTTAATTTTTCTATAGTTATTTTAGTTTACCATACTAACATAATAAAAGGGGGAAAATTTAGAAACATAAATTAAAATTGATTTTTAAAATAATGCACTTGTGACCACTTCTTATACACACTTAACTCATGCCTGATTCCAAGTCCTTGACCACCCTTATTTTACTTCTTATGTGGATCACCCTTGCCTATTAAGTAAATTATGATTCTAAATATCCATATAAAAATTTATAAACATATTAATCTCACTTTTATATTGATCCACACTTCTAATTTAGCTGTATCTACTCTTTAGACAAGGCCACTCCATTTGTACTATCCCACTCCCTAATCTTATCCAATTCTAGTAATTACATCTTCTCACCAAATAAAAGATATTTTCTCAAATTTAAACTCATGTAACTATGAAGGCATGTAATATCTTATCAATCCCCATATGAATTAATTCCTAATATATCACTATGAAGGCATATTTTCAAGCCATTTTTCACCAAGGGGTTCATATCATTGAAAAACCCTAGAATATTTAATTACACAATTGAGAGAGAAATAACTATTTTTACCAATTTAGAGTCCACATATTCATAATATCCATGAAATAAGTTTGAATACACCTCCAAGGTCATAGGTCATTTTTGAAGCACTTAATCATACCAGGATTTCACTAGAATTTAACATTTTACACCAATATTTCACACACACCATTGTAGCATGGGAAGACTATATGGAGTTTGATCTCTCTTCCAAGTATTGATAGGTAGGCAATGCTCAACACAAAGGGTTTTGAGGTATAATGCAAATTCAAACACTAACCCATTTTTCAATATTTTTTTTTGTCATTCATGGTCTACTGAGCTTGGGTTACAAGTTAAGAAGGTACAAAGTGATTTTCAAAATAGATCAAGAGCTTCCACATAGTCAAATAAAACATATAGGAAAATAAAATTTGTCACACTAGTCATAAAGACCAAAACCTCACCATACACTAGTGTTCCCCAAGGAAAATGTGAACTACCCTTGTCTAATCCTAATAACCTTATTCTAGATGTAAGTAAAACACTATTCTTGATTCATAACATCACTATAGAGCTACATAATCAATTTCATAGTTGCAATTATAGTCATGAATTCCTATTTTTTAGGTAAGTTATTTAATTTTAACATTTTTCTCTTTTATCATATTTCCAAATATATCATGTTCCAAAGCATTTTGTGTCATTTCATGCATATCTGTATCATTTTGATTTTATGTAGAAGTTTGTCTAATCAAGTAATTAATCATCTATTTTCCAAATTTGATAGAACATAAATCTCTTCATATAAACACACTTCATATAATGATATTTCATCTCCTAAAGGATCTATTGAATTATAATAACCTACCTTTCATTGTCCTATAACATCATAGGGCCCATTGATACCCTATCCTCTAACTGATCCTAACTCAATGATGCCCTACATGGTCGACCATATAATACATTTTAAGGTGTAAAATTAATAGAACAATGATAATTATTTTTATAACTCAACTCTAATAAAATAAATAAATCCTATATATAGGGTTGTTGATCCATCACATACATGAAAAATATGTCCCTTAGTACCTTGTTGATGCTCTTAGTGTAACCATATATATTAGGGACATTTGACATGTTTATATTTAGTTGAGTTCCAAAATCTACTTGAAGGATAGTCTAAAATTTTGATGTATATAATGTACTAGTCAAAAATATCTTATGAGGAATTCCATGTAGTCAAACATTGTCATCTAGTAACACTCCACCATAATGAAATTATACATGGTATTGGTAAAAAAAATTGGGAAACCTTGGTTAATTAGGCACATAAATGTGCATTGTATGGCATAGGATACCATTAGGATCTAGTGAACAACCCATAAATTATCCCTTAAGGTAAGTTTTCAACTCTACTAGTTGTTTCACACCTCTTGAAAAAATCATCTTCAAGTATTTGATTGATGATATTTCCCCTCAAATTAGTCCCAGTCATCATAATTTCCAACTGATGCTGCCTCCTTCTCATTGTATTTTATATCACATTGTCCTTTCATTTTATATACCATATATCAAAGTGGTACTCACATAAAAACTCCAACCAACGTCATTGTCAAGGAATTAAGGTTTGGTTGTGTGAAGATGTATTAGAGGCTCAAATGACAAGTCTTGAACATGAACTACCATCTTAAAATAAAATATTTCCATCCAAGCAAAACATGCACCATAACTACCAACTCAAGGTCATGGGTGGGGTATTTAACCTCATATTTTTTGAGCTTAAATGATTCAAAATTGATCCCATGGTTATCCTACATGAGAAAGGTACCAACCCCATTTAAATAAGCATTTGTAAAAACCATGAAATCCTTGTTAGGATTGAGCATTGAGAGAAGTGGTACACTAGCGAGATGATATTTAAGCATTTAAAAAGATCTCTCAATTATTTTATTCCATTCATACTTCTTCTATTTCCTCTTATGATAATTAATGGTGTTCATTATAGATGAAAATAACTTCATATAAATGTGATAATACCTTACGAAACCCATGAAAATCCTCACCTTAGTGACATTTTTGGGTGTAATCCACTCCATAATGATGCAAATATTTGAGGGATTTACTAAGATACCCTCTATAAATATGATTTTACTAAGTTAATTAATCCTAGACTGAAATAATGTATACTTTCCTAGGTTTTTTAATATATTGTGCTCATGCAAGCACTGAAGAACCTAGTGCAAGTGGTTATTGTGCTATTATACAGTGCACGAGTATATTAAGATATTATCTAAAAACATCAACAAAGACTAATCCAAGAATGTTATAAACACTCTGTTAATAAAAATCATGAACATAATTATGGTTAACCCAAAAGGTACCACAAGGAACTCATAATAGCCAAAATGATATTTGCCTAAGAAATCCTTAAATGGTAATATCCAAATTTGTGATCAATCTTAGAGAAGATATTTTCTCCACTCATTTTATCAATATGTCATAAGTGGTAATAATTTTTCATTGTCACCATATTTAAATATAAATAATCCATGCATAAATAAAGGGATTTTTCCTTCTTATTCATTAAGATAATAGGTACACCCTAAAGACAGATACTAGGAAAATTATGCCCCTTCTCAATAAACTTCCAAATACATACGGAGGTTTCTCAACTCATGAGTGGCCATATTATATGGTTTCTTGGAAATTATATCATCCCTTGACACTGGGTCAATCTTGAAGTCAATGTCATGTTGTGAAGGTAGCTTGGGTAGCTCCTTAATGAATGAATAAAATAACTCATGAAGAATGCAATGAAAATTTAAGGTCATGACAACTGACTTATAATATGATCTATCACTCAATGTGATGGAAAAAAATAAAAACCATTTTGCATGATCCTCTTTATTTGATTTGTAGAGATCATGAAAAGTGAAATAGGTCTCTAAACCATAGAAAGAACCACAACTATCCCAAGGTCATAGTGACACTTAATGACCTTGTTTTGGTATTCCACCATAGTATTTTGTGATTTTAGCCAATCCATGGCTGAAATGATGTTGTAAGAACCCAAAGGTAGGATATGCAAGTTCAAGGTGGTGGTAAATGATCCCATATCCAAAAAATAAAAGCTTACTAATGAGATAAAAAAAATTGGCCTCAGAGGTCATCTCAACATCCTAGCACTCAGCCTAACCCTATGTGTATAACTCATGTTTCTCACTGTTTATTCATAATATGTTGCCTTCTACCCTTAAGTAAATTTAAGCCTATGAGGGAACTCCTTAACATAATGGTCAAAATTTCCACATATACACTAAGCACCTCAAGGTTGATCATGCCCTAATAGTGCATCATTATTTCTATAAAAACATGAGCCAATGGTACATGCATTCCTTGATCTTTAAGTTGAATACAAAGTCTATTTTAATACCACACTCTAACTTTGAGATATAATGTCATAACCATATCCTTGATCTTACTATTCATTCCCATAATATCTTTAAGCTACCTGATGGGGGCATAATCATTGTTGTTATTATTTAGATGGTTTATCTGTTGATGTTGGTTAGAAATATCTGCTCAATAAGGGTTGAGAACCCTTCATCTTGTTATCATGGTGAGCCTAGAGCCTGACTTTGATCCTCTCTTAGGCTTCTTGAATCTAACCCATGTTATCCTACATTATATATGTTTTATCCTTCATAATGTCAAAGATTGAGGAAGAAATAATATGAACAACTTCAACAAATTCTATGTTCAATCCTCAAATGAACACATTTACCTAAATATAGTTACACTTTAGGTAGACTATGTATACACATAATATTTTCAAATTTTATCAATTATTGATGCTTTTTATCTTGTAGAAACCAATCGAGTTTCAATCTCTCTAAGTGCACGCCTTAAAAGGTATACCAAGAAAGAGGTGGGAAAACTATTGGGTCTTTTTAGGATTATTGTCCCCTATACCACCACTTTCTATCTACACAAACTTCTCCTATGTACTTCTCTAAGCCTTGCCTCCTTTTTGCACACTCTTCCAAGAATTTCACTACATTCTTTAACCATTTCCTATGCCTAAAATAACTTTTGGTAGTTTACATTATACTGTCAACTTGGGTCGACCCTATATTCAAAATTTATAAAAAGCATGTTAGGGTCTAGGTCAAATTTGGCTAACCTAGACTAGGACTTAACTTGTTTTTATTAATTAATGATACAAAGAAGATTAGGATAACATTATCATATAAAATTTTGGAAAGACTTAGGATTGGATTCAACTATATATACACATCCATTTCTATTATTTATAAAGGAATAAAAGAATAAAAATAATATGTTATTCATCTACTTATCCACCATTCTACTTGAGGAACATAGCTTAGGGTTTCAATACTTTCTTTGGAGATATGGATATTGTATCATGGATAAGTATTTTGGATGCATAGAGAAGTTGTGTATCCTAGATCTGACTTATCCTTATTATCCTTACATACCACAACAACCTCTTGCAAAACACCCTAGCCAAGGGAGAGATTGAGGCTTGGTGGGTTCATATTTAAAGGTAAGTATACCTAACTTTGTTCCTCCTTTGTAAGAGTATATAGATTTGAATTTTTAATTCTCTCCAATGAATTAGGGTTTTACCTATACATAAATTAATTAGGATTATCCTATGCATGTTTAATTTTTATGTTTATTACCCCCACTTTGTGCCACAAGCTTTGGTGAGCATTAGATTAGATTTTAATTTACTTGCATATAATTAGTGAGTATGAAAACATAGGACATAACTACGATTATTGCATGGTGTTGCTTGACTAGAGGATCTGGAACCCTCTCTAGTAATTTTATTATGGTAAGAGATCCCTTGGTTAGGTATAGTGGATCCATCTTGGTCATGACCCCAAATATCTAATGTATTAATAATTAAAACTGTAAGTATGATTTAACTTCTTCAAGTTAGGATTGATTAATAGGTTAGATTCATTTTCAATTGTATACATTCTGGTGAACCCAATGTGAATCAAACTCTTGTAGGTTTTTTCATGCTTTCATTTTGTCATTATATTATATAGTTTTAGTTTTTTAGTACTGTATCAAACCTATTGATATAGTTATGACAGAGTGTGATCATGTTTAACACATAGTCACCATAAAATGACAATATTCTATCTATGTAGGTATTATCTATATGCATGCGATTGGATTGATCAGATCAACATAATATTCTTGTTCAGTCACAATATTTCATACAAAGTCAAACCAACTAAATCTATTTGCAGTTTTTCCTTTTCAACATATATGCTGAAAAACATAGTCAAGCCAGTCGACTCTGTTCGTAACTTCTTTATCAACACACAAGTTTTGAAAACTCCATCGAGATAGTTGAATCTATTTACATAATTTTTGAATCAACACTTGAGTATCACAACATAAAATTTTAAAAACTAAACATCTTCAAGCCCACCAAGATTCATTTTTACCTTCTCTATCATTTTTGTTTTCTTTTTTTAGTACTATTTTTCACAAGTTTGTAGTTTGTAAAACTATATCCCTACAACTAATTGGATTGACTAGCTTAACATAGTTCTATAGCCTATTTTCTATCTCAAAAATATAGTCAACCTGTTTGATTCTATTCTTCTAGATCTTGCTCCTATAGAACACTGGCAACCCAGTCGACTCTGTTCTACATTATTTGCATACAATATCACCTAAACCAATTTTATCCTCTTCATAATCAAGGAATTAACATTTTTTTAGTAATTAATTCACCTTTAATTTCATTTTCTTACATTCTTATAATAATAAACATAGATTAATTAGGTGGTTTTTAAAATTACCAATTTAGTCACACTATTTTTCTCTTTTGCACACACTTCCAAATCACTTTACACATAAAAAACATTAAAATTTTGTCTTCCCAAGGCCTACCTACTTTCATACTAAGGGGGAAGTTGACTTGGTTTTTTGGACAAGTATAAACACATGGTTGATGGTATATATTAGTAAATAACCCAACACCCTTATCATTATGGGATTGTGAAGTGAAGTGGTAGGCCTCAATACCAAGCTAGAACCATCACCAATATAGATCCATTTCATCTTAAAATTATTGAAACCATCCTTAGATTTATTTCTAATTCCTTCTTATAACTAACTTCTAATCACATTAAATTAAAATTTTATTATAACTTAATAAAACTTAGAAATGACCAATTAATTAGCATTTACTTTCAAGTTGTTTGCTATTTGGTCATTGTATTTTATATTGTAAAACTTGCATTATCCAGGGTTGGTGTAAGGTTTGTGCCATGTGTTCCAAGTAGATCAATCATATTGATCCAATATCTTATGTGATTAATTTTATTTGATTAGATTTTATCTTGTAAAATCTTTCTCTATTTTTAGAACATTATCATCCCTATTGTCATATTCTCTTATAGACTATTCAAATTATCTACTTATAGTACATAGTCAACCTATCAGACTGTGTCTCTTTATCTTCCTATTTAGTCCCCTGTATAAGTAATACATATTGAAATTGTATATATGTGTCTTCTTATCTCTTATCATGTTCTTTGTTAGGAAATACATAGTTGACTTGCACGATTCTATCCTTTTTTTCTTTGTTTTGTTCCCTATTCTACAGAACACAATCGACTTGTTTGATTTTGTATCCTATTTATTTATATTTATTTTCATCAATCCTTTAGCCTCCTTTTCTCATATTAAATTTCATGTTTGAATAAAATACAGATTTGAATCCAACAAACATGATGAGTCTTACCCATCCTAATAGGTTTCTAAAGAAATATCTTGTGGCTTCCACTTTAGAAGAGAGTAATGTTCACATTTCCATTAATACTACCAACTATGGGACTCATCCTCATTCATCCTAAATCTATAATCCCTTATTCTCCCTTGAATATGAGCATGCATTAGAGTACACACTTGAAATGTTCTTCTTCATTAACGAATTTCCTCAACATAGATGAAAGGACCCTTTAACCATTTATAATCTTATGATAGGTTATCAAGTAGAATAACCTCCCTCACCTTCCCCTACCTTCTCTCATAGATTTGGGGGAGACACTTTCTTTGTTTATTAAACTTTTCCTTCTATTTTGTATCCTTCCCATGCCATGACTTATTATTCTATGACCTCTTTAACCTTCATGCTAAGTATCTCCACTAACATGGTAGGTTCAACCTCTAGTGGGGTTTTTCCTAAGACCTTCCTCCTTAATCAAGCCATTAGTGAATCCTTTGATACCAAAGTTAATCATGATAATAGTGATTCCTTTTCTTTAAATTCTAACCATTCCACTAGTGCATCTTTTGATATAAATACTAATCATGCTACCAATGCTTCCTTTTCTACTAATTCTTCTCATGCCACTAGTGTGGTGCATGCTGCTACTCATAGTGCAACCCAAACCACTAATAATAATACCAATTATTTACATGTTACACACACTAGTCAAAATACTACCCACAATCATCAAATTTTACTAAAAACACTTAATCAAATGAATAATTTTCAAGCCAATAACATAAATCAAATGATACAGATGCAAAACCATCTCATTCACCTTTGAAATCAACCCCAACAGGTTTCATGGGGAGTACAAAATTTGAATTCCCCCCCACCCTCCCTTAGGTATTCTCATGGTAACATTATTCCTCAACCTCCCCTCATTAATAAAATTATCAAACATCTCCAAAATGAAGCTCTAGTACCTCAAATTACCAATATAAACATAGGAGGTATCACCTCTACCATCAATTATAATGGATCTACTGATCCCAAATTACATCTAAAAACATTTGGTAATCTCTATAAATATTGGGTCAAACTTAATAATTTTACTTCTACAAAGCTATTAGATAGAAAAAATCTTAAGAGATGCTTTATATTAGTACAATCAACTAAAAACCCATTCTATCACTAGTTTGGAGGATTTGGTTAACTCCCTAGTACAATAGTTTCAAACTAGTGATCTCCCTAAGAATAAACTTCATAAATTATAAACAACTTAAGTCTAAAATAACACATGCTTTCATCAAACATTATAAGAACTTGTATAATAAATGTGAGCATAATATGGCAGATGATAACCTTTTTTATCTATTCACTAAAACCCTCTATCCCAAGTTATAATATTAGGTTAGGACTCTCTCTCTAAGAACTTTAGAAGACTCCCTTGACCAAGATAAGTGATAATAGTTTCTCATGCACCAATTTGAACCATCTCAACCCACCGAAGGCACTCACATACTCACTAAAAATAAAAACCATCATGCTACCAATGACGGTGTCACTGATACTTATGACACTATTCACAACATTCAATCCGTCATTCCCAAAAACACTATGGAGCATGCTCTCCCTCCAAACAACACCCCTAATCCTACATTTTATAAAAAAAACAACATTAATGTCCATAAACCATCAAATTTATCCAAAATTCAAAAGCATCTTCCAACACCTCTACCATGAGATCTTGACCCCACTCATCCAATGAAAACATGGTATGATCTGAATAAATTTTGTGGGTTTCATGCAAGTTGGGGACACTCTCATGGGACTTGTAGACAATTGCGTAAATTAGATATGAATTTTATTCTTGGCCCAAATGTTGATCATGAATCACTTATTCAAAAGAAACAACAAACATATAACATAGCCTTTAAATCTCATGAAACACATAAAAAAAATCAATCTTTAAATCAAGTTAATGCTCATCTCTCTATACATAAATATCCTCTTCCTAATCATCAAGATAGCAATAAAAAGACTACTCCTTCCACAAATAATGGTTAAATTCTTATAGACCTCACTACCAATGAAGAAAATGTGGTAAATATGACAAACATGTGAAGGGTAGTTTCTTTTATTGATTCTAATCCAACACACACACACACCAAACCTCTAAAAATTTTTGCATCATTCAAGAAACTTCCCCCTCTCATATCATATAGTTTGGGAAAGAGGACCTTATAACCTTCCAAGAACCACCTTAAACATCTAAATTAGATAATACCTCTCATACACTCTCTACTCTTCCCCCAACATTTACACACATAGACAACATTCCCAAACCTTCTAATAGTATTTCTTCAACCCAATCACAAGAAATACCTAAATTAACTATCCCACCATCTAAAGAGAATAAAAATATTTTCCCTCAAACTAAACCAACTATGTAATTTAATTTCACTTCAAACCCTCCTTCATAGGAGCTCTTACAAAATTATGCACCTCTATATAATAATACCCCATGGGTTATGATGAATGGGATCCCATTGTGTAAATTTCTCATCTCCCATATCAAATACCTTTTATTGACATAATGTGAACTTTTCCTATCATTTCAACCATATAATGCAATTTATATTTTAAATGAACATCCCTCATCTTTGGACTCTAGTAGGATGTAAATCTACCTTGTCTAGGTATGAAGATAGTATACTTCAACAATGCAAAGAGATTTTCATACATGTTGATTAAATAATGGACACTTTCGTTTCCCTTAGGTTTCTTATTGATTCCATGATTCCAAATGATATTTTACTTCTTGTGAATGATCCTCCTCTATTCACTAGCATCCAAATTGGTGATATCCATGTTAATAATGCTTTGATTAATGAGGGTTCAGGTACTTACATAACCTCCATCAATTTCATTAAAACTCTTGCAAATTTAGAGTGAAATCTCAAATCCACATGTATCACATGTCAAGGCTATGATAGAAGGCAAATGCCTCCTTTAGGTTGTGTGTGGATTCATATTACCATCCCTCCTATCATTATTTGCATAAAAGTTATTATTTTTAACTTTCCCCCTATTATAAAATCCTACTTGGTAGACCTTGAACTCATTTCATGACGTTTTTTACCTCATCCACGTGCCAATGCATCAAATTCCTCCATTATTGTGTTATTTATAAGATTCAAGGAGACACAAACCCTTAGAATTTCAAATAATTTCAAGAACTTGGTGTCTTTAAAATTCCTACCCTTGAACATTTGCTTAATATCCCATTTAGGGAATCTAAATGTTTCAATTATCCTATCAATTCTACCTGAGGTTATAATGGTCACCCCAAACTCATTGGGAACATACCACATAACCTCCTCAATTTTGATGATGATGAGCTGGATGAGATAAGCCTCAAGATCAAAAAATTTGATTTATCCCCTCATCATTTCCTAACTTTCACCATCCCTGAAACCTTGCTCCCATAAACATCCTATCAATGATATACCTATGGTCTCAATTAAGACTAAACATTATATTTGTCACATGACTTAAAATGACAAGATCATATTACTTGCACCATTGACCTCTTTATACCCAATTATGATGACGATTATGCTTTAGATGACCCATTTATACTAGGACTTGTCTAGGATAGAGATGCTAAGATTATTTGATATCATACTAATTTATTTATAGTATTTTCATTCATCTTATTGCATTCCTTCCTTCATAGTGCTTAATTCTAATGTTTTTATAATTTTTCATAGGGTAGAGATAGATCAATCACATGGTACACCTCTAGTTTTAGTAGAGCCTCTTAGAAGCATAATCATGGATCATGACATGACCAAACCTTACCATTTTTCTTGATAGTAAGATCCTTCTAGTTTATTTCCCCCAAATATGCTAGTTACTACTCTTAAGCCTTCTGCACATCCTGTTTCACCTTTAACTAAACCTCATCCTATTTTTGATCTTGATTTACCTTGAGATGAGACTAGTATAGTTTCTATTTCCACCCCACATTCCATTGGTGATGGACTTATTCCTTTATCATAGAATGATTCCATGCCTTCCTAATGGGATGATAAACCCTAATGTGACATTCAAAAAGTTACTAGTCATCAGACCATAAACAGCCAATTATATCAGCCTTTCCCAACTTTTCCTTATACTTATTTTGTTAGTAGACCCCAAAAGTATACTAAAAATGATATTTGTTACTTACATTGAATAGATAATCATTCTTCCACCCTTTATCAAAATATTTGGTAATATATTGATACATTGTATTCTACCCTTGCTTCACCCAAAGATAAAGGTATACCTCCTCCCAACTTTTTACTCAAGCATATTCCTAAATATAGGGAGGTATATTATCTTTGGCACTAATGTAGTACCAATCATACCAATTGATGCCACATTATCCAACAAAACCTTCATGATCACCTTTTGAAAATTCCTACACCCATTATTTCTCTTTCCACTGGTCACCCATGTAAGAAGGATCCTCCCTCTTTGACTGTAGCACCTCCTCCCCCACTCATGGTTTCTTCCCCACTTGTGGTTCCTTCCCCACCTATGGATCCTTATCTACTGGTGGTGCCTCCTTCTTGTACCATAAATAGAATTCATACTTAAGCACATATTCTTCTCTTTGAGTATTTTATGCATGAGATCCCTCATGATTATGATATTTCAACTACACCTACATCTTATATTGAGGAGATTTAGAGATAGGTCTTTTCACATCTCTCTATGTGGATTGATGAGACTCTAGATGATGTTAGGATCTAACTTCATACATATATTTTAGATGTAATGGGTAATATTTATTGATAAATTTATTAGTATTTGTGAACACAACATTATTAGAGGTACAATCACTAAGAGCAGGGTGGTGAATTAGTGAGCCTAGATAATCTAATTTCAAATACAATTCCTTCAAACTCTTAATCATTTAATACATACATTCATGAGACATACACATCATTCAAAGCAATGAACAACAAAGACAATGCAATATCAAGCACATAACATATGATATACATGGAAAACCCTCTTGAGGGAGAAAACCCACTATAACCTATAATTGGAATACTATCCTATAATAATAAGAACCAAATTAGACCAACTATAATTGATGAAATAACTACCATCCCTTATTTTAGTGAGACTACATCCCATAATGAGATACTCAACATGTCTAGTTGTGATACCACAATAGCTAGACCTTTATAAAGTTTTACCTTGTAATGAGGATAAAACCCCCTAGAATTTGAGTAGCCAAAACAAAACCTTTGAAAAATAACTCCTAGAACATTAATTTCCTAGAAATCTGATGGAGATATAAAGTATATCATGTCTCTTCAACTCTACACACTCAATGCATCCAGAGCCACCTTTTGGATTACTCTTTACTTCTCAGCAACAACTCTGTCACCACATTAAAAAAATTACCAAATGGTCATTAAATAAATCCACATTATGATCTACCTCTCAAATCAACCACCAATATTTCACATACACCATCTATCCTTTGCTCACTCTCAAGGCATATAAAACATCCTTTTAGATCACTCTAAACCTCTTCTCTCATCCTCAACATGCAAGAGAAAAATTATGACATCAAAAACATGACTTACAAGTCATACACACATTCCTTAATATGATCTATTCATCACCTTAACTGCTTGGCATAGTCACTCTCTTCTCTTCTTCGCTTCAACTAAAATTCCTCTCATAAACAACCTCTTGAGCATACTCACTCATTCTACCTCTTCTAGGCTTATTATGCCCAATGACCTATGTGATCACCTTAATAAAACAAGAATATCTGATCCTCTTCACTCTCTACTAGTCCTCACTAACATGTACCTTCTCTTTTAAAGGTTCTCTCCTTCACTTGGCTCCACATTCACGCAACTAGAACAAATATGCCAAATAGGCCTTGTACTTATACCATGCTCTAAGTAGAACCCATCTTGTTCATCCAAGATGATTACCACACTTGTTACACATTTGAAATAGGTCCTCATATATATTAAATGTAAGAAACACATACTCTATATGTCAATGAATGTCTCATTACCCCCAAACCACCATTAGGTCCTGGTGAGACATAAAACCATTAGGCCTTCATACTCACACATTACATGTGAGACTACTTGGACCACATTCATCTTTTACCAATGCTTTAAACATATCAAAAATATCTCCAATATCCCATTTATCACTCCCACATGGGTCCATGTCATCTATAACACCGACTCCACACTTGGACCTACCAATTAAGTATCCTAGCTCTTTAGGTCTTCATACACAAAAAACACAATCTCAAACTTCTGAACCAACTACTCAAATATTTCACATATCCATATGATTAGATCACATGGCTGAACCCTTTAAGACTTCATATATACTTACATGTGATTTAGACAAATAAACACATGTTCTAAGCACTCAAAACAACATACATAAAATGATCACTTAGACTAGTCATATATAGTTAAAATACAGTCAAGCTATTTTGACTCTCCATATCTGATAAAAGGCATTTTATGACAACCAATGCCTTCTCATAAGCCTTATAGACTTATATAACATATATATTCTCATTTTATTCTTCAATTCTTCTCAAAACACCTTCAACTTACCTCTACAAGATAGTCACTCAAACTACTAGTGAATTCAATAAACATAGTCAACTTCTACATCTTAGTTCATATATAATATAAATTGGAAAAACCTCAAATTACCACATAGATGATCCTTATGGAGTCTAAAACACTCTCCAATAGCTAAATCATCATGAAACATCTAGATATGATCAACACAAACTTAATTATCTTTCTCAGGTCACTTGCATAACACAATCAAATACATAGTTAAATTTGGAACTCAATATCTTTGACTATATGAAAATTCAGACCTTCTAACTAGGTTCACTAGATTCAACTTGACATCCTCTACAACTTTGTTTTTTTTTCCCATCAAGAAATTTGTTCTAGATCAAAAGTTATGGACAAAAAATTGAGCACTTGTTTTTTCCCTTTGTAAATTTGAATATTCAAATGCCAATGGTCAAAGTTAGACCTCAACCCCTTTGCTATCATCTCATGCCCTCCCTAATCATATTGCACATTCACCATTTCTATTTCTTGAAGTATCTCGACCTTTACCTTTCATCACTCATTGTTAGATATTTATCTTGACTGTTTGACTTAATTCTCTCCATCAATTTCCTATATGTAGCTTGATTGTTATCTATGTTAAACATTAGACACTTTAAAAACATCTCACTCAATACACACCATTGATCTCTATTTGTATGAACACCTACTTACTATTAGATCTTGGAAGAAACTTGATCTTTATCTTTGTTTGATGTTAAACTTCAAACACATGTCCTTATCTCATTACTTCTAGACATCTTAGAATGAACATGCTCCATCGATCTTTTGTAAATAACTTGGAATTTAAATTTGTTAAACATTGAACACTTTGACCACTTTGACTTGCTGTGTATCTTAGATCTTCACTATATGATCACTTGTGAACTATTGGATTTGTATATCTAGTCCTGATCTTTAACTTCATGTAAAATAAACTAAGTATGGGGACCATTTTTATCCACCTAGAAGGCCAAATTTTCACAAGCATATCTTTTTCCTTAATCCATCTCATGTTCTCAAACTTGCATCATATAAACTAGGCAAAATACTGAACAAACCCATATGACCATTTCTTCCTAAAATATCCACGTGTATGAGATATGCCATCACCAAACTACTTACTCAACTCTTTCTTATACTTATAAAACTAATGTATTTGAGCTTATATTCATTTTATGCTATTAATATTTGATGAGATGAAACGTGGACTATTAGATATGCCTTTAAAAATTAACTGTGTTAGAACTTAGTTTATTTTTATCTGAGGGACCAACTTTGCACCTTAGCAACTTTGGCTGCACTTAGTTACATGGTTTGAAACTTGGACCATGTGATATCCTCACATAGGATAATCCATCCATATATTGAGTGGCTCCTATAATCTTCACATGTGTGAGATATGATGACATCAAAATGCCTCGTTAGATTTTTTTGCTAGAGACCCATTTATGCCTATATGAACAAAATGAAGAACCGAATGAATTTCACTCACTTCCAAAATCTCTCCAATCACCATTGACCTCTAAAAGGACCCCTTACACATGATCAATAATTTAGACTCATCCTTAAACATATCTAACCATTCCAAAACTAAACATCAACCAATCCTTCTTTAATCATACTAGGACAATTACATTGCACACTTTATCATTCTCTTAGACTATCAAGGCACTTTATCCACTCACTTGGACACCTCCATGACACCATTAACAACTCTCCAACAATCTTCCCCTTTTTCATTGATGTCAACAACCATCATATAGCAATATAAAACTCACCTTCCTTCTCTCTTTAAACACTTCCAAAATAGGAACTTTCACCCCCTTTGACACAATGATAAAGTGGGCACCAACTGATCCTAAAGACCTAAAAATACTACTGATAGGATAATACCATCTTAGAAAGATATTAAAAACTCTACCTTAGATTGAGCCTACCTCTTCTTGCTTCGACAAATTCCTCTTGCTCCATGTCAGCACTCTCTTCAACCAAGCACTGCAACCAATGAAAAAATAACACACAAAACAATAAAATTTGATTGAACTCACAAAGAAACATTTAAGAGGGTCTCCCCCTAATATTTATAACTTTTTTTACCTCCTGAGCATCTTCAAATCTTTGCACACCATGAAGAACCACCATATAAGCTTACTAGCCTTCTATCTCAAGTTATCACAAGGATCACCAACATAACTTCTTTCCACTCACCAAATAGGAAACATGATCTAAACCAAACTGAGAACTCTCTTAGAAACACTCATACCTTTTTGTTTTGGAGAAACTAATCAAAACTCACTCTTCTTCTTACTAGGCCTATCTAGTCTATTTGTAGCCCTATTTGGAACTTGAAAAGACCATAAATTTTAGTAGACACACATTAAAGACATGAAAATTCATATCTATAACAATATTATATGCCCCCTAAATCACACCAATTTTCAACAACTAGCTCATCTTATACAATATAATTCATTCACAAACCAAGTTGCCAATTAGGCCTCCATCTTAACAAATACATGAATAGTTTAAAAACCACAAACCTTTAAATATATATGAAGCTTTATTTGACAACCCATTTGGCCTATTAAATATATTAATAATCCTCATACCTTAAATCATAAGGCAAACCAATTTTATAGTATAGCTCAAAACCTTAGAACCTCAAAACAAACAAGGTCAACAAACCTCTTTCTGGTCAATGTCCACCTCTAAAACTTCTTGCACACCTAGAAACAACCATCACAAAATTCTATACCAAGATTTGAGATTCCATACCTTTGGGAACCTTGAATTCCTATACCATGGATTTTGACCTACAATAAGATAGATAAACTTGAGAGCACACAAAAACCTCTATACCTTAGATATCTAACAACCACCAAGCTTCCTCTGACTGAAAAGTGTCTCCTTGAAGCTTAGATAGAGACACCCCTTTGACATAGAGAGACTAAAAGTCCCAAAACTTGAGAGACTCCCATATCTCCATATCTTTCTCTGACTTGTAGTCTTGCCTCATCATTCGAATGATTCTGAATGGATTATTTAACTTCATTCTTTGCTTTCTCTGACTTGTAGTCTTGCCTCATCAAACAATATCTAACAACCACCAAGCTTCCTCTGACTGAAAAGTGTCTCCTTGAAGCTTAGATAGAGATGCCCCTTTGACATAGAGAGACTAAAAGTCCCAAAACTTGAGAGACTCCCATATCTCCATATCTTTCTCTGACTTGTAGTCTTGCCTCATCATTCGAATGATTCTGAATGGATTATTTAACTTCATTCTTTGCTTTAGATTTGTCAATAAATGCTGACAACATAAACTCTTGATTTTTTTTGTCTATCATGGAAAACAAACCACCCTTGGTCTCAAACTAATCTCTCTTAATAGACTTAGGTTTCCAAACCCATGTTTGACCTCTTCCTTGCACACTAGGAGCTCCATACACCTTATTTTCCTTGATTTTGTAGTATCTATCAATGTGACCACCTTTATGACCTTTGAAACAAAAAAGATCACTTGTATCTTTTGCTTGATGATGATTATGATCTTTCTTTTCTATTTGGATAAAAGATAAATTCTATATCTTCTTCATACCTAATCCCTTCTTTGTTGTAGCAGGTACTCCACATTGATCATGAATATCCTTCATAGTTTTTGGTCTTAATACCATTGAGTGACTTTTAGGAGCATCTTTCTTCTTGTCAAAACTTGAGTGCATCTTCAAACTATTATTGTAGAATTTGGCAATATGTCCTACTTTATTGCAATAATAGAAAATAATATCATTCAACTTACCTCTTGACTGATCTAAGTTATGATTTCTCTAAGACCAATTGCTTCTTCTTTAAAGGTTCCATGAGGACTAATTCTTGACTAACTTCCTTATACAGTCCTTAGATCTATGACCATACTTTATACATGTATAACAATGACCATGAAATAAACTATCATACCTTGAAACATTTGGTTGTCTAATATAACTTCTTGTATTGTTTTCAAAGCTTGCATTCTCATTGACATACTCAATCTTCTCATGCTTCTCTTCCAACTTATCTAACTTGAATATAACAAGATCATGCTCACTTTTAAATGAATTCATTTCAACCTTCATCTAATTGCACTCATCTTCTTTTGCTTTCAGATTTTCATTTGTAGTCCTTAACTAATCCTCAAGAATATTGATCTTCTATTCATCCTCTTTGGCTTTGTTGGCCATGTCTTTCAATCTATATGATTTCAATTCAATAGACTTTATTTGTTCTTGATACTTATTTTCTTCTTTCTTGGACATGTCTAACAAACTTCCTAAGAACTAACTTTTGCTTCAATACCTTTGATCATATTCCTCATTTTATGATTCCTCTTCTTCTACTCTTTTAGTTCACCAAGTGCACTCATGCGCTCAACTTCTAGATCAACTTCTTCTTCCTTGATATCATCTTCTCTACTATTATGGAAAGCTTATTTATCAAATATGATGTCCTTTTATTTTGAACACAAACTTGCCTTGGAATCTACTAGCTAAACCTTGAGATCATTGATAACATTCTCATCCTCTTTGGCATCTTTATTTAAAGTACATATATGTTCTTTATGTGCTTTGATCATAACATTCCATTGTTGATTCTCTTTATTCAACTATTTAGCCATCTTTATACCTACTCAAGATCTCCTTCAATTTGTTAAGCTTCCTCCAAAGGACTGGCTATGATACCAATTATTAGAGGTATAATCATTAAGGGGGGGGGTGAATCAATGAACCTAAATAATCTAATTTCAATTTCAATTCCTTCAAATTCTTAATCATTCAATACATACATTAATGAATCATACACATCATTTAAAGCAATGAATAAGAAAGATAATGCAAGATCAAGCACATAACATATAACACACATGGGAAACCCTCTTGGGGGTGAAAACCCACTAGAACCTATAATTGGACTACTATCCTATAATAACAAGGACCAATTTAGACCAATTAAAACTGATCAAGGAACTACCATCCCTTATTTTAGTGAGACTACAATCCCACAAGGAGCTACTACACCTATCTAGCTGAGCTACCACAACAACTAGACCTTTAGAAAGTTTCACCTTGAAAGGAAACTACAACCCCCTATATGTTGAGTATCCACAACAACACCTATGAACAAAACATCTCCTAAAACACTGATTTCCTACCATTCTGATGGAGATATAAAGTATATCATATCTCTTCAACTATGAACACTCAATGCATCTAGAGCCACCTTTTGGATCACTCTTCAATTCTCAGCAACAACTTTGTCACCATATTAACAAGATGACTAGATGGTCATTCACATAGGCCACACTCTGATTTGTCTCTCAAATCAGCCACCAAGATCACACAAACACCATCTATCCTTTACTCACTCTCAAGACATCCAAAACATCCTTTTAGATCACTTTAGACCTTTTTGCTCATCCTCAACCTGCCAGAACACTATTCTGACATCAGAAACATGACCTATAAATCATA
Source organism: Torreya grandis (assembly GCA_037957365.1). Lineage (NCBI taxonomy): Eukaryota > Viridiplantae > Streptophyta > Pinopsida > Cupressales > Taxaceae > Torreya > Torreya grandis. The sequence continues at coordinate 5,059,813 of JARHVA010000473.1, forward strand.
CACATAGTCCTTAATCTAATATGCTAATCACCCCAACTATTGGGCACACTCACTCTCTTCTCTTCTTTATTTCAACAAAAATTCCTCTCATAAATAGCCTGTTGAGAATATCTACTCATTCTGCCTATTTTAGTCTTATTAGGTCTAATAACCTATGTGATCACCTTCATCACATTGATAAGATAAGCATGTCTAATCCTCTTCACTCTCTGGTGGTCTTCACTAACCTTTACCTTCTCTTTCAAAGGTTCTTCTCCTTCACTTGGTACCACATTCACACAACTAGAACAAATAGGCCAAATAGGCCTTGTACTTATACCATGCTCTTGGTATAACCCATATTGGTTGGCCAAGATGTTTACCATACTTTTACACCATTAAAATAGGTCTTCATATAATTTACATGTAAGAACCACATACTCCATAGGTCAGCCAGTGCCTCGTTACCCCCAAACCACCATTAGGTCTTGGTGAGACCTAAAACCATTAGGCCTTCATACTCACATGTTACATGTGAAACTACTTGGACCACCTTCATCCATTACCAATTTTTCAAACATATCAAACAAATATCCAATATCCCTTTTCTCACTCTCACATGGGTCCATGCCATCTGAAACACCAACTCCACACTTAGACCTACCAATTAGGTCTCTTAGCTCTTCAGGTCTTCATACATAGAAAACATAGTCTCAAACTTCTAAACCAAATACTTAAATATTTCATATATCTATATGATTATATCACATAAGTTAACCCTTAAATAACTCATCTATACCTCCATGTTTTTTAGACACATCAACACATGTTCTAAGCACTCAAAATAACATACACAAAATGATCATTAAGACTGGTCATATATAGTCAAACTATTTTGACTCTCCATATCTAATCAAAGGCATATAATGAAAATAAATGGCTTATCATAATCCTTAGATACTTAAATAACATCTCCATGCTCATTTTATTCTTCAATTTTTCTTAGAACACCTTCAAATTTTCTCTACAAGATGGTCACTCAAAATACCAGTGCATTCAACAAACATAGTCAAATTATACATCTTAGTTCATATAGAAAATAGATTGGTCAAACATCCAATTACCAAATAGATAATCCTTATGGGGTCTAAAACACACTTCAATATCTAATTCATCATGAAACATCTATATATCATCAACAAAAACTCAATTATCCTTCTTGAGTCACTTGCAGAACATAGTCAAACACACAATCAACTTTGGAGCTCAATATCATTGACTGTACAAACATTAAAACCTTCTAAACATGTTTAATGGATTCATATTAAGTCCTATAAAATTTTTTTTACTCCATCAATAAATTCACTCTGGATCAAAATTTATGGATGAAAAATTAAGCATTAGTTTTTCCCTTTGTAAATTCAAATATTCAGATACTAATAGTCATAGTTAAACCTTGACCACTTTACTATCATTTCATGCCCTTGATACTTATATTAAACATGAACCATCTATATTTTTTGAATTATCTCAATCTTTACCTTTCATTTCTCACTATTAGATCTTTGTCTTGACTATTTGATTAATGTGCTCCATCGATTTCATGTACATAACTTGACCAATATTTGTGCTAAACATTAGACACTTTGAAAACATCTCAATCAATATGTACCATTAATATCTATTTATATGAACACCAAATAACTATTATATATTAGATGAAATTAGGTCTTTATCTCTGCTTGATGTTAAACTTTGAACACTTGTCCTCATCTCACTGCTTCTAGACATCTTAGAATGAACACACTTTATTGATCTTTTTAAAATAGCTCAAACTTTAAATTCATTAAACATTAAAAACTTTGACCTATTTAGCTTGTTTTTCACTATATATCTTCACTGTATGATCACATGTGAACCATTGGATCTACATCTGGTCCTAATCTTTAACTTCATGCAACATAGACTAAGTATGGGGACCATTTCTATCTACCTAGAAGGCTAACTTTGCAAAAGCATATATTTTGACTTGATCCATCTCACATTCTCAAATTTACATCATATAAACTATGAAAAATACTAAACAAACCCATATGACCATTTTTTCTTGAAACATCCACACGTGCAAGATATGCCATCACCAAACTACTTACTTGGCTCTTTCTTGTACTTAGATAAATAGTGTAGTTGATCTTAAATTCATTTCATGCCATTTATATTCAATGTGATGAAACATAGATCATTATATCTACCTTTGCAAAGTGACTAAGTGTTGGAACTTAGTGCACTTTTATTTGAGGGACCAACTTTGCATCTTAGTAACTTTGGCTGTGCTTAGTCGCATGATCTAAAACTTGAACAATGTGATCTTCTCACATAGGATAATCCATCCATATATCAAGTATCTCCTAAAACCCTCACATTTCATCTAGTAACAAATGGGTCTATATCAAAAAAAATTGAGGAGGCATTTTGATGTCATCACATATCAACACAATAAAGAACTAGATGAATTCTACTCACTTCCACAAGCTCTCTAATCACCATTTAACTTTGAAAGGACCCCTTACACATGATCAATAATTTAGACTCATCCCTAAACATCTCTAACCATGCCAAAATTGAAGATCAGCCAAGCCTTCTTTAATCATACTAGGACAAGCACATTTTACACTTTGTCATTATCACTTAGACTATCAAGTCACTTCATCCACTCACCTGGGAACCTCCATGACATCATTGAAAACTCTCCAACAAACATAGTGTTATTTTACTTTGTTCTTCACTATAATTTTGTATTGTATTTTTGATCAAATTTTATAAAACTTATATCATTTTACTATGTGTCAAATTTGGTTTTACCTATCTATTTTACATGGATCTTTATATTATGATTTATGTGTTGTATATGGTTTCATTTACTTTCATCCTTTCTTATGTATCCTTTTTCATTGTTTCCATTATTTCACACTTATGTCTATGAGTTATTTTATTTCATGGGTTTATCTTTGGTTATTTCCTATATTATCTCAACAACTTAGATAATTATTATTGTGACTTGGTTATAAAAACCTTGATCCCCTTAGTAATCTTTCCTTACCACATGATCAATTAGCAAAAAATATGTCTCATTTTAATTATATTCTACTAATGTAATTTGGATCTTCCTTTTATTCCATTATATTCATTTAACATACTAAGCCTAAACATGGTTGAAACTTAAGATCACATATTGGTTCATAGGTAATCCTAAGTGTTTAATCAGTGATATCTTTGGTACCTAGATTGGTTTGACCAAAGTCTAAATCTCATTAGTATGTATCACTTACATCAATCATGTTGGTTATTCCAAATCCATAAAAATCAAAATCCAAATCATTTAAATAAAATTAAATGACACAAAAGGCAACATACCAAACTCAAAAGTCAAATCATAGTAAAATACACAATTCATAACACATCTCATTTTTTTAATCAAAGATCAAAATCCATAATTGGCCTCATAATAGAGTCAAGGTCCATTGGGGTGTGGTAGGCTAGTAGATTGGGAAAGGAGAATAAAAAAATTATTTTAGTGCTACCTACTTTATCACACAAGTACCCATTCTTCATAGTAGATTGATGACTCGAGGTCCTGAGGAATGGAGAACATGTTGTGGGAAGGTAGGTCCATTTTATTTTTAATGTTCATATAAACAACATGAGTTGATATTAGTATCTAACATATAACACATCTCATTTTTTTAATCAAAGATTAAAATCCATAATTGGCCTCATAATAGAGTCAAGGTCCATTGGGGTGTGGTAGGCTAGTAGATTGGGAAAGGAGAATAAAAAAATTGTTTTAGTGCTACCTACTTTATCACACAAGTACCCATTATTCATAGTAGATTGATGACTCGAGGTCCTGAGGAATGGAGAACATGTTGTGGGAAGGTAGGTCCATTTTATTTTTAATGTTCATATAAACAACATGAGTTGATATTAGTATCTAACATATTTCCTATATAGCTTTGTGTTTATTGTGAGTAGGTATCCTATGTATTTTGATGGTCACTAGATTCTTCATGTCTCTCCTTCATACTTAGTATGCCTCATGTTTCCTAAGGTCTTTTCATAGATGCATATGTTATGATTTTTACATTACCTCTTCCATTAAAACATTCCTAATATTTCCCCTTGAGAAATATTGTTTTGTTAGCTGATCATTCCCCCTAGGGTTTCCCTTTGTGAGTTTTAGTATAAGACCAAGCCCTCATAAATTACCACATTATAAACATCTATTAAAATTTTTCCAATAGTTATTTCCACATCATCAGTGTTCCCTTTGTGAGTTACAGTGTAAGACCATCGATAAGATGAGGCCCTCACAAAATATTCCAATACCTAGTTCCTACTATAACCAAGTCACAATGAAATTACATGCATCAAATTTGAGATAGGTAGTGTTTGATTATGAGTTACACATCATTGACATACTTCCCATCTTGATTTAGTATGTTTTATGCTTACTTCAAAACTCTTTCACTTTTATCTTCTTATTTTTGATTGTGTGTATGCTTACTACCATTTTATTACAATTTTCATAATTCCCAACATGAATTAGTGTGATTAATTTAATACCCTTTTAAATTTTGTCTTTCTTTTTATACTTCCTAGCTTTATTTAGTATGATTGTTGACTTATTTATTTTTATACCGTTGGTTTTTTCGTGTATTTTCTAGTTTATTACAATATCTTCATATTTTTGAATGTGATATAGTGTGTATTTATTTATTTATAACTTGGTGTAAATATTTACATGGGTTGAAAACATCTTTTACCCCTTTTTAACCATCTTTGGTTTATTATATTTAGTCATATTTTGTTATTACACATTACCCATCTTGATATAGTATGTGTTACATTTGTTTTGATTACTTATACTTTTCTAAATCATTTTCACCTTTTTATTTTTTAACCATGCATGTGTCTCACATAATGTTAGAAAAGAAAACACACATCACATATTTCGCATAACATATACAACAAAAGATAAATACATGTTCTAAAAAATAAATATATTTAGGCATCCACATCCATATCCAAGCACAACTCATGAGATCAATACAACTATCAAAATCAATATATATATATATATACATACATATATATATATATATATACATATATATATATATATATACATATATATATATATATATATATGTATGTATGTATGTATGTATACACACACACACACATATACACATACATACATACATATATATATATATATATATATATATATATATATATATATATATATATATATATATATATATATATATATATATATATATATATATATATATATATCTACACACACACACACACACACACACACACACACACACACACACACACACACACACATATTGATTTTGATAGTTGTATTGATCTCATGAGTTGTGCTTGGATATGGATGTGGATGCATGGATATATTTATCTTTTAGAACATGTATTTAATACAACAAAAGATAAATACATGTTCTAAAAAATAAATATATCCATGCATCCACATCCATATCCAAGCACAACTCATGAGATCAAGACAACTATCAAAATCAATATATATATATATATATATATATATATATATGTATGTATGTATGTATGTATACACACACACACACATATACACATACATACATACATACATACATACATACATATATATATATATATATATATATATATATCTACACACACACACACACACACACACACACATATTGATTTTGATAGTTGTATTGATCTCATGAGTTGTGCTTGGATATGGATGTGGATGCATGGATATATTTATCTTTTAGAACATGTATTTAATACAACAAAAGATAAATACATGTTCTAAAAAATAAATATATCCATGCATCCACATCCATATCCAAGCACAACTCATGAGATCAAGACAACTATCAAAATCAATATATATATATATATATATATATATATATATAATGTGTTTTATATAATTGTGCTCCATCATGTTTATCCTATGGCCTAGCCATGTTACCCATCAATTCTTGTGACTATCCCCTCTGAATAGTGTGTGTAAAGAGGCAGTATAGGATCTTAATCTAACAACCTATCCTTGTAAATTGGCCACTTGGGCATGTAACTATCCTAGCTAGATGGTGGTTACCATATGCATGGTTCTCTCCTATGCTACGGACTTTAAAGTATGTACATCTTCCTATCTAACCCATGTTGGTGGCTATAACCCATCACCATATGCTTGCAACTACCTTGTAACCTCTCACACTAATCTAAACTAGCCCACCTGGGCTAGGGAATATGTAACCTCAAGATCATCCAGAGTAATCAGGTCATATGGTGCCATCACCATATCCAAAATGTCATGGTGTGGAGCCATAACTAGATCTCCCCATTTGATCTCCTCTATCATAGGATTTGTAAAACTGAAACTAGATAGACATCAAATTACATATATATCATAGTCTCCCCATCTACTTGACCATTGAGCACCTCCTCTATCATTCCTATCTACACCATTATAAATCTAGGAGTCATCACTCAAGCCCACCATGATCCTCTCTTGAATGGTGCCTATATGGAATAACTATGTCCTGTAGTACCTCTTGGATCCCTCTATATAATAACTAATTCATGCATCTCCTCATACTAATAGTGCTTTCATCTTTGATGAGGATGTGGTAGTCATTGCTACTTTTGTTGTGGTGCCTAATGTGCTCATGCATCCAGATCCATAGCATCTTCTCACACTAGATCCATTACTTCCTACTGTCATGCTTGACCAACCCATGGTCTAACATGCTAAGGCCTGATCATTGGTATATCCATCGGTACCCCTCTACCTCCTCTCCCTCTCATCTCTATAGCATGTCATGCCCAATAAAACATGCATTATTAGAGGAGCCTCTAGATAGGGGAGTCCAAGCTATCTAGGTACATATTACACTAGATGCAACTCCAACCATAAAGTGTAATGTCCTATAATATGTATATGTGCTAACTCTATCGCAATAATAGACTAACTAGGACATATGGTAGCTATGTGAGTGTATGGATGCCCCATAATCTACCCTCATATGCCACTCTATAAGTCTAACACATGGGACACAACTTGCACTACATGGTCTTGTTTCTATTACAAGACCTAAGGTAACCTATCATTGACCACATGGGGCAACCCATCTTGCTGATACATGGGGAACCTCTCATATATCCATGCACTAAGAAAAATCATTGGTCTCATAATTTTCTATCCTCTAGACAACATCCCATACATATCATTCATGAGATGGACCCAAATGATAGACCCAAAATTATAGTGTTCCCTGATCTAATATGGACTGACAAAAGGCTATCGCATATAATGGTACCTTGTCATTTAACTTCTGACACCACACTCATGCTATCATAATTCCTATCACTACCTTCCATATGTCTAGAATGGACATGATATAAACATTGAATAAGCTCACCCTCGACCTAGGGTGGATCCTATTTGATCAAGTAGCCCACTAGGCTAATGCTCATCTCTCATCCTCGAACTCTAGTGTATCAGTGATCACTAGTGTCCCACCTATCAAAAGTCTAAGAAATGTGTGGATGCACTCTAGAGTAATTGTCATCTCAATGGTGTCCCCATCTACCTCCCATCAAAAAGTGTTGGTTAACCATTCCCATGATCCTAAGAAATGATAATGAGATCAACACTCAGAGGGATCCATCTCATCTCCATGATGCCACCAAACCCCAAGGTAACTAGTTGAGATCTATCCACTTTAGTCAAATAATCCAATAAATATAGTAGCCATGATGTGTCTACTAGGTGATAATATCTTTTTTGTCTTTGCAAAATATTAAATAACAAAGGATTTATTAGATCTCCATGTCATAAATAATTAAAATACATTCTCAATAATTTATAAATTAAGCTAGTTTGATTTAGTTTCTTATGTTTTATTATTTTTATACACAATAGCCCATTTAATACTAAATCACCCCTATTCTAGTCTTGTTAAACACCATTGGCCCATTTGATACTAAATAGGCCTTTTTATTTTAGACTATATCAGCATATTTGATACTAAATCAACCCTTTACTAGTTTTAGCATACTTCATCAGCCCTCTAGTACATAATTAGTCACTTTTAGTAAATTGTATCATCCACTTGCTACCAACTGCCTTGGCTAAAATGTACACAGTTGGCCATCTTCTCATTTTAAACTACATCAACCTATTGCTATGTAATTGGCCATGTTCAACAATACTATCTCATCCCACCACTACACAATAAACCCCTTATTTTATTCTCACCTTATGAACTAATTCGACTAGGTTGACTCTATTCTTCACCTGAGATAACTTTTTGACCATTTACAATAAATACCTTAGGCATTTATTGGTTTGAATTTTTCCTACCCAGTACCCCATTATGTCCCTAGTCTACCTAAAAATTTCCTAGGGTTAGTTTTAGTGTCTTAAATTTTATTACCAATGACTTTTATATATTTATCTCAATTTCAAATAAAATTACTCAATTCTTTTGAAATTCATATTTTCTTACCTCTGTTACACTCACTACGACTGCCAAACATCCTCCCCATCTTAGCTATCATCTCCTCATCGTGGTTTCTCTCTAGTCTCAAATTGGGTCTCTCAAAATTCTATTTTCTTAGAATAGTAAAAATAAAAAATGAATTATTTTTCACCCTATTTTTATTTACTATTCAAAATTATTTACCTATCAAATATTTATAAATAGATTCTATTTTTTGATCATATTTTTGTTTTTACTATCTCTTTTTCTGAACCATAAGATGTTATAGAATCCTAACATGATAGATAATCATTTCACATATTACATGTATTTTTTTCAAAAAATTCAATTTTTTGTTGTTGCTAATTTATAGAGGTTTGACTAATGTTACCTACATTGGACACCTTCACGTTTATTTCATTTAATTTTTTATCTATAACACTAAGGTAAGTAAAGTAATGTGTTTTTCAATTTTTTCCTTTCATTTATCTTATTTTCTTCTTACTAGAATTTATTTAGCTTCAACGCTATGTGTTGATATGATGAACTTTGATTGGGGCATATGTAAACACATAATATTTTAAAACTTTATCAATTAATGATGTTTTCTCTCTTGCAAGAATCCATTGAGTCTTAATCATTCTAATTGCATGTCTTAAAGGGTGTACTATGAAAAAGGTGGGTAGATTATTGGTGCGTCACAAGATTTTTGTCCCATATACCACCACTTTCTATCTACATAACCTTCTCCTATATACTTCCCTAAGCCTTGCCTCCTATTTTAGAGACTCCTCCAAGAATTTCACTACCTTCCTTAACCCCTTCCTATGCTTAAAACCCTTTTTGTTAGTTTATATTACACTATCAGCCTAGGTTGACCTTGTATTCAAATTATTAAAAACATGTTATGGGTCTAGGTTAGCTCTAGATGACCTAGACTATGACCTAACTTATTTTTATAAATTAACTATACATAGTCGATTGGGCCAACCCTATTGCTAAAATTTTAAAAAGGTTTAGGGTTAGATTTAATTATATATACACATTCATTTATGTCATTTGAAAAGGAAGAAAATAAAAAGAATAATATAATATGCATCTATTTATCCACCATTCTACTTGAAGAACATAGTGTAGGGTTTTAATAATTTCATTAGAGATACAAATCTTGTCTTATGAAGTATTTTGGATGCATATAGATGTTGTGTAGCCTAGAGATGACTTATCCTTGTTATCCTTACATACCACAATAACCTCTTGCAAAACACCTTGGCCAAGGGATAAATTGAAGCTTGACAGGTTCATCTTCAAATTTAAGTATTTCTAACTTTGTTCTTCCTTTGTAAGAGTAGATATATTTACATTATATTTCTCTCCCATTCATTAGGGTTTTATCTATACATAATTAGGATTGTATTATGCATATTTAATTTTTATGTTTACTACCCCCACTTTGTGCCATAAGATTTGGTGAGCACTAAATTAAATTTTACTTGCATATACTTAGTGTATATGAAAACATAAAACCTAGCTAGGGTTATTACATGGTGTTGTTTGATTAGAGGCTTTGGAACCCTCTCTAGTAATGATATTGCGATAAGAGATCTCTTGGTTAGGTCTAGTAAATCCATCTTGGTCATGAACCCAAATATATAATGTATTAACAATAAAAAGTGTAAGTAGGATATATCTTCTCTGAGTTAGGATTGATGAATGGGTCACCTATATTTTTCCTTTGTATATAGACTACATTTTGAAAAAGATCTAAAAATAGACTCCCATACTAGACCACAATACTATCTATTTAATGAGGTTGTGGAACTTGTCAACTTATCATTAACCACTCTATACACATAATATTTTTATTTTATCACTTTACTAAGATATGAACCAATCTATAAGAAGCTTATGATTTATGGAATGTATATACACATAATATTTTTTATTTTATCACTTTACTAAAATTTTCTTTTATAGGGGCTTGTCAGCATATCAATATCCTTGAGTGAATGCCTTAAAATATGCACCAAGAACGTCATGGGATTGGCTTATGGTACTTTGTGAGAGATGTTTGCATTGTTGAGTTGTGGAGCTAAAAGCTTCAACTCTTTGCAAACAGGTGGAACAAGAAGGTTGCTGAGATCCAGGAGCACCGGCATCGACAGCAGGACTGACGTCAGTCGTGACCCAGTGTAGAAGGCCACCGGCGACTGCAGGGAGTCGGCCGACGTCGGCAGAACCAGACCAGTAGGGACCGGCGTCGGTCGCCTGTGTGTTCCAGAACTACTCGTTACACAAACAGTTAGTTAAGTGAACGAAGTGTTTGCATGTAAAGGCCAGTTAGAGTCTTTGGTTGCAAGGATAATTGTCTAAATTAAGAGTCTAAGTTAGTGTTTGAGTTAGGGATCTATTTATAGACCCATTGGCATGTATTGTAATTAAGGCATGAGATAGAAAGGAAGGCAAGTAAGTTGCTTCCATTGTAAGATCATTGAGTTGCAGGTTGTTACAAGCTCATAGGGGATCTACATGTGAGTATGGTTTGTTGAATTGTAGGTTGCAGGTTCATGAGAGATCAACTTGAAGTACTTTTGAGTGCTTGGTGAACTGGCAGGGTTATTACTGACTAGTTGGAGAGGTGAACACCAATTCTATTTGTGAGTTGGTTGTTGGGACCATTTTTTGTGTAGGAGAGTGTTGTGTGAGAAGAACTACTGTACACTTGAGGTGTGGCAAACCTCTGTAAGGTGAAAGAGTGTGGCGGCTCTTTGTTGTATTCTTTTCTGTAAAGTGTTAATACAAGATAGTGTATTGTCTCTCATATTCTATGCTATTGGTGAATTCTAGCTATTTGTGTTTCTGGTTATTTTTCCATATTTAATTGATTATATTTGGTAATCATATTGTTCTCTTTCTGAGGAGCAAGATCCAACAAGAGGAATCAGAACAGAGGTGTATTTGTTCTTGGACTTCCCTGACAAGTGGTATCAGAGCTTTAGGTTGGGATACTAACAGATTGGATTAGATCTGGTTAGTGTGTTTTGATTATAGGTACTCACAGGGTTTCTATTTGAGTGGGAGTTGAGCAATGACAGAAGACAATAAGCTACGGATGGAAAAGTTTAATGGCAAGAACTACCAATTGTGGAGGATGCAGATTGAGGATTATCTGTATCAAAAAGATTTGTACTTACCATTGGGAGGGGTTACTTGCAAACCCTCAGATATGAAAGATGAAGAATGGGAGGTTCTTGATCGGAAGGCTCTGGGATCTATTAGATTGAGTCTTGCATCATTTGTGATTTCCAGCTTATCACAGTGTAAGACAATGGTGGAGTTGATGGAATCTTTGGCAAATTTATATGAAAAACCCTCAGCTTCTAATAAGGTATTTCTTATGAAGCGTTTATTTAATTTGCAAATGTTGGAAGGTGGATCTGTTCATAGCCATCTTAGTGATTTCCATGGTTTGGTAAACCAGTTAAGTTCAGTCAATATTGTATTTGATGATGAAATTAGAGCTCTCTTAATCTTGTGTTCATTACCTAAAAGTTGGGAAGGTTTGGTAATGGTAGTTTCTAATACTATGTCTCCTTCAAAAGTCTTAAAAGTGGATGATGTTGTAAGTGTGATCTTGAATGAAGAGATACATAGGAATAGCACAGGTGAATCATCAGGAAATGCTTTAGTGTTGAAGGCAGAGGAAGGAAAAGAGAAAAGATAGAGCATGGGAGATCAAGGTCCAAGACAGGCAAGAGATCCAAGTCTAGGAATGGCAGAATAACCTTCTGGAAGTGTGGAAAGCAAGGGCACTTAAAGAGAGATTGCAGATTAGGTACAGATCAGCATGAAAGACATGAAGAAGAAGCAGATGTTGTAGATTACGCTGCATGGGATGCTCTGGTATGTTCTTTGGATAAAGTAGAATCTTGGGTTTTAGATTCTGGTGCCTCTTTTCATGCATCCCCACATAGGGAATTTCTTCATGAGTATGTCCAGGGAGATTTTGGAGAAATTTATGTAGGGCATGGTAAGCCTTGTCAGATCATTGGCAAAAGGAAAGTGAAGCTGAAACTGCAGACAGGTAACACATGGGTGTTAAAAGAAATCATGCATGTCCCAGTTCTGGAGCGGAATTTGATTTCTATTAGAAGTTTGGGTGATGAGGGTTGCACAGTAACTCTCACAGCGGACTCTTGGAAGGTTACCAAGGGTACACTTGTTGTAGCTAGAGGTAAGAAAGTAGGTACACTTTATCTATCTACTTGTACTACTGATTCTCTTTCTGGGTTTTCTACTTTAGCTGTAGATTCAGAGATGTGGCTTGATAGGCTTGGTCACATAGATAAGAAGGAGATGCTTGTTCTTGAGTCAAAGGATATGCTTTCAGATTTGGAAGGTATGGATCGTGGTTTCTGTATGCAGAAGAAGAAGGTAACGTTTCTTGAGGAACCCGATGTTAGTGACAAGAATAGGAAAGCCTTGGTTTTCAAGGAGAAGGTGACGGACAGAGTTTAGCACAAGATGCAGAAGAATTCTGAGCAGAGCAAGGGTGATTTGGACAAGGATTTGATCCAAAAAGAGCTCGTGGGAAAAAGTCAGGTCTCATAAGAAAAACACAGAGACCGACGTCGGTAGGAAAACTGGCATCGGCGTCTAGATAGGGACTGACATCGGCTATGTGCAGACTGACGTCGGTGACTCAGGGCAGATATCGACTGGCGTCGGCCAGGGGAAACTGACGTCGGCAAGGTGGCAGTCACAGGAAACTGACTTCAGTCGTCTGCAGACTGAGATGTGACTGGCATCGGTTATTGAGACAAATTTTGTGTGGATAGCAAGCTGTCATGGAGTCTCAAGCGCCCATATGGAGGACTGAAGGTGTAAGTAAGTTCTTAAATTCATCATTTCCCTTCTTTACACTACTTGTTGCTCACTTATGGCATAGAACTAGGAAGTTATTGAAGAAGCAGAACAGGTAGATCCAGGAAACAGTGGGAGCTTGGCATGGATGAGGATGTGATTCGTTGGAGGAGAACCAAACAGGTGTTTTGGGTAGAGTGGCCATCTGGAAGTAAGCACTGAGAGACGAATGGATATTCAGGATAAAGAAGAGTGGAAATGGATACATGAGATGGAAGATCAGGGTATATGGTCTTGTATTAGCTGCAGGGCAATGGAGGTTTGATCATTGTGTTTCTCTTTACCAGATTGGATAGTATTAGCTACACTATCCTATTTTTGTATGATGTGCTTGTTGCAGGGTTACATATACAGGTATTGCTGAACTAAAGGTAAAGCTAGTTCAGGTGTTTGTCATGGAGAATCTGGGAGCGGCAAGATTCTTTGGCATGAGTGTGTTCTAGAGACATGGTAGGTCATATGTTGACTTTGTTTCAGGATGATTGTGTGAAACCGGTTAGCACACCGATGGTTGGACAGTTCTATGAATAGGTGTCTTAATTCACATAATGAGGTTGAGTGCATGGTATGTACTAAACCTGAGTTTTCCCAAGCAGTGGGAGTTGTCACAAGTTAGAGCCAATCTGAGAGAGAACCATTGGAGGACAGTTCAGTGGATTCTTAAAGGGACTAGCAGTAGGTGCACATGCTATGCAGGTTCAGGTTAATTTCTACATGGTTGTAGATGTGGATGTGGCAGGTGATTTGGATGACAGATTTTACACTAGAGGTTTGTGGTGGTTGGTCTTCAAGAGTTGTCTTGAGGAGGGATACAAAGCCAAGGGAACAAACTAGACTAAGTACAGGTATAGGTATAGGTTGTAGCTATTTATCTCCAAGTGAGAGATTGTTGAGTTGTGGAGCTAAAAGCTTCAACTCTTTGCAAACAGGTGGAACAAGAAGGTTGCTGAGATCCAGGAGCACTGGCGTCAGTAGCAGGACCGACGTCGGTTGTGACCCAGTGCAGAAGGCCACTGGCGATGGCAGGGAGTCGGCCGACGTCGGCAAAACTAGACCAGTAGGGACCAATGTCAGTCACCTGTGTGTTCCAGAACTGCTCGTTACATAGACAGTTAGTTAAGTGAACGAAGTGTTTGCATGTAAAGGCCAACTAGAGTCTTTGGTTGTGAGGATAATTGTCTAAATTAAGAGTCTAAGTTAGTGTTTGAGTTAGGGATCTATTTATAGACCCATTGGCATGTATTGTAATTAAGGCATGAGATAGAAAGGAAGGCAAGTAAGTTGCTTCCATTGTAAGATCATTGAGTTGCAGGTTGTTGCAAGCTCATAAGGGATCTACATGTGAGTATGGTCTGTTGAATTGCAGGTTGCAGGTTCATGGGAGATTAACTTGAAGTACTTTTGAGTGCTTGGTGAACTAGCAGGGTTATTACTGACTAGTTGGAGAGGTGAACACCAATTCTGTTTGTGAGTTGGTTGTTGGGACCGTTTTTTGTGTAGGAGAGTGTTGTGTGAGAAGAAATACTGTACACTTGAGGTGTGGCAAACCTCTGTAAGGTGAAAGAGTGTGGCGGCTCTTTGTTGTATTCTTTTCTGTAAAGTGTTAATACAAGATAGTGTATTGTCTCTCATATTCTGTGCTATTGGTGAATTCTAGCTATTTGTGTTTCTGGTTATTTCTGCATATTTAATTGCTTATATTTGGTAATCATACTGTGCTCTTTCTGAGGAGCAAGATCCAACAAGAGGAATCAGAACAGAGGTGTATTTGTTCTTGGACTTCCCTGACATGCATACGATTAAATCATACCTTCATTACTATTAGTATGACCTCTTATGAATCTATTTCTATCTTACCTCTCTATCTAATTTCAATGCAGTCTTGCTAGCCATTCTATATTCTTATTATATCGACCAGGTTGATATAGTTAGTTTCATACTTTCTCTCCCTATACTATATTTGTTAGATTGATATAATTTTGAGTCTATATTTTTCCATTTTTATTTTATCAACTTGGTCGATAAAATGTTGTGTCAGTTAACATCTTTCTAACTATATTAACTTGGATGATACCATCGACATAGAGTTAATGATTAGTTTTGGGTACTGGACACACACACACACACACACACACACACACACACACACACACACACACACACACACACACACACACACACACACACACACACACACACACACACACACACACACACACACACACACACACACACACACACACACACACACACACACAGAGGGATCATATTTCATTCCCAAACTATATAAAATAATTATATGTTCTGCTTGCGCTTGCATTTTTTTCTCTTAAGTAGTAAAATAAAGAGTTGTAGGTTAGAGTCTTTTCTTGGAGGTATGGTCTTACTTATGATATTTGAAGCTTAATAAGATGAGTCATGCCAAGGAGGTGTGCTATTTTTTCAAGTCCCTAAATAAGGATATGTAGGGCTTCTTAATTTTATTTGAGTTCTTTAACCTACAACATCTCTTTAAAACTACCACTAAAGCCAAAGGGGGAGATTGAGGCATTGATGAGTCCACCTAAAGGTAAATATCTCTATCCTTAATCTCTTGTATTTATTTAATTAGTGGATATATATTATTTTAGTTATTTATTGAAAATGTGTTTTATATATTCCTTATTCTCCTATTGATAAATTATATTCAATTATTTTTGTTCTACTTATTGTTGTTAGTTTCAATCTAGAAAAAGAATAGATGGATGTAAAGATAAATTTTCTACATGATGGTCTTGAGGAGGAAATCTAAATGACACAACTAGAAATATTTAAAATAAAGGGAAATGAGGATTTTGTGTATATGCCAAAAAAGTATTTTTATAGATTGAATTAATCACCAAGAATGTGGAATAAAAAATTTGATAGGTATGTGTTGAGACTTGGGCTTGAAATAAGCAATGTTGATCCCTATGTTTATTTTGAATAGGAAGTGGATTTTTTTTATCATAGTATAATATGTGGATGACATGTTGTTAATTGGTAATAATAATGAAATGATCAACAAACTTGAGTATCAATTATAATCTCAATTTGATATGAAGGATCATGGTGCCGTAATATATTTTGGTCCTAGAAATTAAAAGGGATCGATTAAATAGGAAACTATGGTTAAATCAAAGGAAGTACATTGAGATGATAATGTAAAGGTTTAAGATGTAGAAAATTAAGATTATTAGCACTCCATTTCTTATTGGTTAAAATTTATCTAGTAAATAGTGTCCTAAAACATATGATTAAATTGAAGACATTTTTGTAGTCCTGTATGCTAGTGATATTAGTAGTTTGATACATGCAATGGTTTATACCAGACCTGACATTGATCATGTAGTGGGAGTAGTGAGTAGATTTATTTAAAATTTAGGAAAGGAACATTAGACTGTAATGAAGAATATTATCAAGTATTTACTCAGGGTGTTTGGTTATGTAATATGATATAAATGTAATCTTGGTGAAAGCAAAACATTGAATCTACTTGGTTTTTTGGATTCAAACTAGGCTAGAGATGTTGATTACCAGAGATATACTAGTGGGTATGTGTTCAACTTGTTTTGTGAAGCTATAAGCTGGATGATTAAATGGAAAGATATTGTTGTGATTTATACCACAAAGGCTGAGTAAATTGTAGCTACTCAAGTAAGTAAGGAAGTGGTTTGGATTCAGATGTTAATTTCTAATGTTGGGTTTACTCAAAAGAATGTAAGGATAAATTATAACTCTCAAAGTGAAATTTTTATATAAAGGAACCTTAATTGTCACTTTAGAATGAAATAGATTCATTTTCAATACCAATCTATAAGGGAAATGGTGGAGGAGAAGAAGATAATATTAAAAAATGTGGACACAAATGAGATAATTATTGATTTGTTGACAAAGGCTATGAATATTGAGAAATTTTATTGGTTTAAAAATCATGGGGCATAACTACCCTTTAGTATTGAAGGTATGGCCATGTGTCCACCTATGAAAATTATTCAACAAGTGGGAGATTATTAGAAATGTGTTGTATATTTTCCATTATTTACACTTTACTAGACTATTTTGAGATAATATTGGCATGTATTTGGGTGGTTTAGCCTATGTTTTATATAACATATGGTGTTAGTACCAATGGTATTACGATACTACTTCAAAAATTACTTGATGATGCGCCTATATATATTGGCATATATAATAGGGGAAAATCATAACTTTAAAGTAAATTATTGTATTGTAAATAGTTGAGTTAATATAATAAATAAAGAGTTACCTTCTAGATTTTTACTTAAAAGGACAAATCATGTATACTATGTAATATTATATGTGTGGAATTTTTATTATTATGTTAGCTAAAGGATTATGTTAGTATTGCTTCTCTCATTTTAGTTTATCAGGACAATTTTTCTCTTAATTTGATATCAGAGTAGGTTTTAGATTTGAGTGAAGAGTTAGGGTTTCTTTAACCTATGATAAAGTATTATTTGAGTGGGAGATCTGTGTGTGATAATTTTTTAAAGTAAATTAAAATAATGGGAAACACACATATAAGATTGAAAATTTTGAAGGTTAACATTTGAGTTGTGTAAGCTAAGTCTGAAATATATTATTGTGGACAAAGATCAATGGGTTTCTATATTAGGAGTACAACCTACAGGTTTGAAGGTATAAGATTGGAAAAACATTGATAGAAAGGTAAATAGTTAAATCAAATTATGTTTGTCAAATTTAGTTTTTCTATATATCTCAATGGGTAAAATTCAAAATATATATGGGAGATGTTGGAGAATTTGTATTAGACAAAGTCTTTAGTGAACAAATTATTTCTCTAAAAGAAGCTATATTCATTGAGAATGAATGGTAGTGACTCTAAAATTGAACATCTAAGTGATTTCAATACTATGGTGAGTCAATTAATTTTTTTTGAAATAAAAATGGATGAAAAATAAAAGTTATTGATTTGCTTTTTTCTTTATTTCACTCTTAGGATAATTTAGGTATGGAAATAACTAATACTACATCATCATTAAAAATTGAGGACATAATGGGAGCTTTATTATCAGAATAAATGAGGTAATTTTTTTTGAAGGATTATTAAAAATATGATGGATAGTTTATAAGAGGTTGTTCCCAAGAAAAAATAAAAGAAATTTGAGTCAATCAAATTATAGAGATAAATATAATATTACAATAAAATAAAAGAGAAAATGCTAGAATTATGGTAAAATTGGGAATTTTAAGAAAGACTACAATTATAAAAAGTTTGAAAATGGAAATTCATGTGATGATTCTAGTCTAAAAAATAAAATACCTCTAATAAAGAATCAAGGAATTCATTCTTAGAAACATCAAGATCACATGCATGTGATGGTGCATGGTTGATTGACTCTGGTTCATCTTTTCATATGAACCCTCACATGGAGTGTTTATTTGAATATAAATAGATCAAAAAAGGTGATGTATTCTTAGGAGACAATTGAGATATAAGATCATAGGTTAAGGGAGATTCAAGTTGAGGTTTAAATATGGAAGGGTTACAACCCTCCATAGTGTTATATACATTTCAGTTCTATCTAGAAATCTAATATCTATAAGTAATATGAATGATGTGGGTGTGAATATAGTATTTAATATAGTCTTAAGATGATTCATGGAATATTAGTTCTAGTAGTAATATTCCATATATTAATATTGCTCAGTCTTGTGGAAAGAACTATACATGATGAATATATTAGTTCTAAGGTTATTAAGGTGAATTTTTTTTTTGATTGAGCTCCTACATCTCTTAGAGAGAATAAAATGTTATGGAATCAAAGGATGAGACACATTTTAGAGAAAAACATTAAAGAATTAAAATTTAAAGGCATGGCTAAAGGAATTTTCAATTTCCCATTAGAATTTGAGTCATGTGAACGTTGTGTGTTTGGTAAGAAAACTAGAGTGAAGTTTCCTAGTAGAGATACAATATTAAAAGAGATTTTGCATTTAGTGTATAGTGGTGTGTTTGGATTTGTGAAGGTTCCATCACTAAGGAAATATGTGTTTATGTTTATTTTATAGATGAATACTCAAGAAAAACTAGGGTTTAATGTATCAATGAAAATATTATGTTTTCATTAAGTTTAAGAAGTTTAAGGTTCTTATTGAAAAAAAAACAAAGAAGAAGATTAAGGTCTTGAGGAGTGATAATGGTGGAAAATATTTCTCAAATTATTTTGAGCAATTCTCTAAGGACCATGGAATAGAAAGTCAAAATATAACTCCATATACACTAAAACAAAATGGACTTTTAGAAATAATGAATAGGACTTTAATGGATAAGGTGAGAAGAATGCTTAGTGGTGTAGGATTGAAATGAAATATTTGGATAGAAGTAGTCACAACTACCTACTATTTGATTAATATGTCTCCCAATCAATAGATCTCCCACATCAATGCTAGTCTATAAAACTCCACAAGAAGCATGAATATGTAATAAAACCTCTCTCAAACATATTAGAGATTTTGGTTGTGATACTTATATGTTTAATTTCAAGGAAAAGAGGACTAAGATAGACATAAAATCACTAATATGTATCTTTATTGGAAATTATACTGGTGTGAAGGGATATAAACTATGGAACCATGAAATAAAGAATAATGTTTATAGTTACAATGTTATCTTTATATAGGTACAACGCATTCCAAAATAATAAGGATAACCAAAGGGTAAACCTGAATAGATTCATTTTAAATAGAAAGAGGGATATATAGTGTCTAAATTTGAAATAATTATAAAAGATAAACTACAGGAGTTACAAATGGAAGGTTTAGATGAAGCTAAGGAGGAGGAACCAAAATATGTAAAACTAGAAACTCCAATATTGGGAAGATCAAATTGGGTGAGAAGGACACATGATAAGTGTATTCCACTTGATTTTTGTTATGAATTACTTTTGTTATTCATTATTTTTTTAGTTTTGTTTGTTATTTTATAAAGACCCTAGGAATGTAAAGAATGATTTTGATTCAAAATAAGATAAGTATTGGAAGAATATTTGAAGTAAAAAAATGGAGTCATTAGATAAAAATTAGACATCAGACTTGGTGAAATTATCGCCTGAAAAAAAAATTGTAGGCTAAAAATGGGTATTTAAGAAGAATTACAATGCAGATGGAGAATGGAGAAGTATAAAGCTCATCTGGTAGTAAAGAGATTCTCTCAATTAGAGGGAATTGATTTTGGTGTGATTTTTTCTCTTGCTGCTAAGTTATATTCAATTAGATTCTTCTATCTATTATTGTTTCTTTCTATATGGAAATAGAAAAAATGGATGTAAAGACATTTTTTTAACATGGTGATCTTGAGGAGTAAATCTACATGATGCAACCAAACATATTTAATATAAGGTGAAAATAATGTTTGGTGTGTAATCCTAATATTTTTTTATATGACTTGAAGCAATCACCAAGATTGTGGAATCAAAAATTTGACATGTATTGAGACTTGGGTTTAGAAGAAGAAAAGATGATCCCTTTATTTATTTCAAATAGGAAGATAAAATATTATTATCATAGTATTTTATTTGGATGATATGATTTTAATTGGTATTAATATGGAAATAATCAGCTGAGTTAAGTCTCAATTATCATATCAATTTTATATGAAGTATCTTGGTGTTATAAACTATATTTTTGGCATGGAGATCAAAATAGATGAGGTAAGTAATAAATTATGGTTAAATAAAAGGAAGTACATTGAGATTATATGACAAAGGTTTAATATGTATGAAATAAATATTATTACCAATCCCTTTCTTGCTGGTCAAAAGTTATCTATTGAGTAGTGTTCTAAAATAAAATAAGATTTTGAGGACATTTATCTAGTCTCGTATGTTATTGTTATTGGTAGTTTGATGTATATAATAGTCTGTACCAAAGTTGAAATTTATCATGTAGTGGTATTAGTGAGAAGATTTATGTTGAATTTGGGAAATTAAAATTGGACTACAATAAAAAATATCTTTAGGCATTTACACGTGCTGCCAGAGTATGCAATATGTTATTAGGGTAGTCCTAGTGAAAGAAAAACATTGAATATACATGGTTTTGTGAATTTAAATTGGGATGTAGATATTGATTTATAAAAATATAGCCATGGGTATGTATTCAAATTATTTAGTGAAGTTATAAATTATATTAGAAAATGACAAACTAGTTTTGTGATATCCACTATAGAGACTGAGTACATGGTAGTTACTTAAGAAAAAAAAGAAGTGGTTTGGATTTAAAAGTAAATTTCCATTATTGAGTTTGTTCATAAGGCTATAATGATAGTTTTGGATTTTCAAATTGAAATTTTTCTGGAAAGAAACCATTATATAAGTAAACACATTGATGTGAAATACCATTTTGTAAGGGAAATGATGAAGGAGGAGAATAGGATAATGTTATAGAAGGTGGACACATGTGATAAAATTTAAATTCAATGATAAAGGTTGTGAGTATTGAGATATGTTCTTTATGTAGAAAATCAATGGGTATAGCTGCCCTTAGCAATTAAAAGTATGGGTGTGTGCCCCCCTATGAAAAGTATTTAACAATTATGAGATTTTTATAAATTTGTTGTATATGTTTTATGATTTACACTCTACTAGAAGATGTTGGGTACCATATTGTCATGTATTTGGGTGGTTTTATCCCATGTTTTATATATCCCATGGTTTTGCTAACCATGGTACTGTAATACTATTTTGATGGTTACTTATTGATGTGCCTATATATACTCCCACATATAGTAGGAGAAAAGTATAAATTTAAAGTACATTATGGTATTTTAAATGACTGAGATAATATATTAAACAAGGAGGTATTGTGCTATGGGTTTTACCAAAAAGGGTCTTCTCAGGTGAAATCATGTGTATTATGTAATCTTGTGTGTATGCCATTTTTATTATTCTATTAGCTTAAAGATTCAATTAGTATCTATTTTGTCATTTTAGCTTATTGGGTCTATTTTTCTATTCATTTTTTATTAGAGCCAAGTTGTAGCTTTGTGGAAAGAGTTAGGGTTTAATTAACCTTTGATAAACTATTATTTGAGTGAGAGCTCTACTTGTGGTAATTGTTTTGAGTAAAGGATAATGATGGGAAGCATAAGGATAAATAACGAATCATTCAATGATCAAAATTTTGAATTGTGGAAGCTGAAGATGAAAGATCTTATTGTGGACAAATATTAGTGGGTTGTTATACCGAGAGTGCAACTTATAGGTATGGAGGTAGAAGATCAGAAAAACATCAATAGGAAGTTGAAGAGTTTAATTAGATTATGTCTATTAGATTTAGTTTTTTTGAATTTATCAATGGAGAAAACTTATATAAATCTATGGGAGAAGTTAGGGACTTTTTATTAGACAAAGTCTCTAGTGGAAAAACCATTTCTTTGAAATAAGTTGCATTTTTAAAAAATGAATGATAATGAATTTGTAGCTAAACATCTAAATGATTTTAATACTATGGTAATTTAATTAATTTATTTTGAAATTAAAATGGATGATGAATAAAAATGTTGTACTTTCATTTTTCTCTACATGACTTGTGATAATTTAGTTATGGCTATAACTACTACTACATCAAATTGAAAATTAAGGACATAGTGGGAACCTTAATATCAAAAAAAATGAAGCGGATATCTATTAAGGATTATCAAACAAATGATGCCTTATTTTTAAGACGTCGTTTGCAATAAAGAACTAAAATAATGTCAAGTTAGTCAAATTCTAGAGGTAAATATAAGAATACAACAAAAGTTAATAATTTTTTTTTGAACTATGGTAAAACATGGAATTTTAAAAAAGACTGTAGCTCTAAAAATGTTTAAAATGGCATGTCATCTGATGATTCCTAATCTGTAAAAGTAAATACCTCTAGTGAAGACTCAAGGGATTTATTATTGGTAACTTTAATCTCACATGTCTGTGATAGTGCATGGTTGATTGACCTCTTTTCACATGACCCCTCACAATGAATGGTTTTGTGAATATGAGAAGATAAATGGGGGTGATGTCTTATTAGGACAAAAATCAACCTATTAGATCATAGGTTGAGGGAGATTCAAGTTGAGGTTTAAATATGGAAGGGTTAAAAGCCTCTATGGTGTTATTCAAATTACATGTCTAATCATAAACTTAATATATATAATTAATATGAATGATGCAAGTGTGCAAGTAGTATTTAATAAATATAGTTGAAAGATGGTTCATGGAGAATTGATACTGATAAGAGGATTCCTTATAATAAATTTATTCAAGATTGAGGAAATACATGTAAGTAATGAATGTAATATCTCTATGATTCTTGAGATGAAAAACATTTCAGATAGGGATCCTCAATCTTATGCACATAAGACGTTACTATGGAATTAGAGGATGGGACACATTAGAGAGAGGCCTTTGAACATTAAATTATAAAGGTATGGCTAAAGGAATTTATGACTACCCATTATACTTTGATTTTTTTGAGCATTATGTGTTTGGTAAGAAAACTCAAGTGAAGTTTTCTAGTAGTGATACAATATTAAAAATGGATTTTGAATTTAGTTCATAGTGATGTGTTTGGACCTATAAAGGTTATGTCAATAGGTAAATATCTATATTATATTTATTTTATAGATGAATACTTGAGAAAAACTTGGGTTTATTGTATTAAGGATAAATATGAGGTTTTCAGTAAGTTTAAGCATTTTAAGGCTCTTATTGAAAAATAAGTCAAGAATAAAATCAAGGTCTTAAGGAATGACAAAGGTAGAGAATAGAAATGAAATGATTTTGAACAATTATGTAAGGATTTTGGAATAAAAAGGAAAAATACAACTCCATATACACCATAAAATAATGGAGTTTAAAATAGAACAAATAGGACACTAATAGACAAGGGTTGGAAAGTTTTTTGGATAGAATTAGTCACAGTTGTTTGCTATTTGATCAATAGATTTTCCACATCAACCCTAGTCAATAAAACTCCACATAAAGCATGGAATTGTAATAAACCCTCTCTTAAACATCTTAGAGTTTTTGGTTGTGATGCTTATGTGTATATTATGAATGAAAAAATGACCAAGTTGTACATAAAATCATCAAAGTGTATGTTTATTGGATATGGTACTAGAGTGAAAATGATATAAGTTATGGAACCCTAAAATAAAGAAGACTATTTATAGTCAAAATTTTATCTTTAGAGAGGTAAAAGGGCTTGCAAAACAAGAAGGACAATGACAAGATGAACTTGAACATATTAAGTTTGAAGAAGAAGGAGAAGAAGTGTCTAAATTTATAGAAACTTTGGAAGATGAACCAAAGTAGGAGTTTCAAGATGAAGATTTATATTAAGATGAGGAAGAAGAATAAAAAGATGAAAAATTTAAAAAATCAATCTTGATCAGATTAGATTGGGTGAGAATGAGACCTGATAAATTTAGTCCTCCTACTTTATATTTTGTATTCCTTTTATTAGTTTTATCTATTATGAAGGAAGACCCCAAGATTATAAAAGATGCTTTCACCTCAAAATAAAATAACTATTGGAAGAATTATATAGAAGAGGAAATGGAGTCCATATGTAAAAATTATACATGGGACTTGGTGAAATTACCTTCTAAAAGAAATCTTGTAGGCTATAAATGGGTATTTAAGAATAAGTACAATGTAGATGGGAGAATGAATAAGTATAAATCTTAACTGGTAGAAAAGGGATTATTATAGGTAGATGGAAATGATTTTGATGTGATTTTTTCTCTTGTTAATAACTTAAATTCAATTATATTTCTTCTAGCTATTTCTACTACTTCCAATCTATAAATAGAACAAATGTAAAGATAACTTTTATACATGGTGAGATTAAGGAGTAAATATACATGACACGATGAGAAAGATTTAAAATAAAGAGAAATAATGTTTTAGTGTGCAAGATGGAAAAAAAATATTATATACATTGAAGCAATTATTAAGAATGTTGAATCAAATTTTTTACAAGTATGTGTTAAGACTTAGAAGCAAAGTTGATCCATGTCTTTATTTAAAATAAGAAGGTGAAAATTTTATTATCATAGTATTTATGTGAATGAAATGGTGTTAATTTTTAATAATAATTAAGTAATCAACCAATTGAAGTCTCAATTATCATCTCAATATGATATAAAGGATGTTGGTGCTTCAAATTATATTTTGGGAATGGAAATCAAAAGGGATTAGGTAAAAATGAAATTGTGGTTAAATCAAAGGAAGTATGTTGAAATGATACTATAATGGTTTAATATGTAGGAAAGTAAGCTTGTCAGTAATCCATTTCATGTTGGTTAAAATTTATTTGTTGAATAGTGTTCTAAAAGTGAATAAGAAATTGAGGACATGTATTTAGCCTTATATGCTAGTACTATGTAGTTTAATGTATGCAATGGTATGTACTATCCATGACATTGATCATGCATTGGGATTAGTGAGAATATTTATTTCAAATTTAGGGAAGGGACATTAGATTGTACTGAAGAGGATATTTAGGTATTTACATAGGATGTAATACTATGTAATTTTCTATCAAGGTAATCCTGGTAAAAGCCAAACATTGAGTCTACATGGTTTTGTGGATTCAAACTAGGTTGGAGATCTTTATTTCTAAAGATATACCAGTATGTGTTCAACTTGTTTAGTGGATCTATAAGTTGGATGACCAAATGACATGATAGTGTTGTAATATTCACCATAGAGGCTAAGTGCATGATATCTACTCCAGAAAGCAAGGAAATAATTTGGATTCAAAGGTTAATTTATACTATAGGGTTTGTTCAAAAGGTTTTAAGGATTAATTTTGACTCTCAAATAGTTTTTATATCAAGGAACCTTGAGTACCAAACTAGAATAAAACACATTTATGTGAAATACCATTTTTAATGGCAATGGTGGAGGAGAAGAAGATATTATTAGAGAAGGTGGACACATATGGGAACATTACTAACTCATTAATGAATGTTGTGAGTACTAAAAAAAATTATTGGTTCAAAAAATCAATGGACATAAATACCCCTAGATGCTAAAGGTATGGCCATGTGGCTTGCTATGGAAAGTATTCAATAAGTGGGAGATATTTGGAAATGTGTTGTATATTTTCCATGAATTATAGTATATGATATTATTTTTGTAACCATATTAACATGTATTTGGGTAGTTTTGGCCCATATTTTTTTCACCCATGGTATTGTAATCACTTTGACTCTTACTTATTGGTGTGCCTATATATACTCACGTAGGAGAAAAGTAGAACTTAAAAGTATATTATTGTATTGTAAACATATGATTTAATATAATAAATGAGTTACTATAATAGGTTTTTTAATCACATGGGTTTTCCCCAAATGACATCATATGCACTATGTAATATTGTGTATACCATTTTTCTTATTCTATTAGCTTAAGGATTCTATTAGTATTTCTTCTCTCATTTTAGTTTATTATGTCTATTTTTATCTTCATTATTATTTTAGTAGATGTGTTTTTAATCTTTACTTATTGTCCTCCTTATACCCAATAATCTAGTATAGCTATAGGGTTGTTTAGACTTTCTATTTATCACCTCATTTTACATAGATTTCTCATTGGTTAATCAATTCACAACTTATCTTCTTATTATTTTTGTATTTTTAGTTATCTTAGATATATTTTACCCTAGTTCATCAGTTCCTTGCATGTAATACCCTTATTATGTCCTTGATACAACCCTTTATAATCATTATTACAATCACTTATCTATGTTGAGTCCTAGTGAGAGATATAAACCATGTCAAAGGCTTAGGGTTTGGAACCCTTTCCTATTAAAATGAAATTTAAGTGTAGATTACCCTCTACTAGGTCTATGATTATTCTAGGTCCTCACCTACCCTTTTATGTATGTGAAGGATTTATGGTTATGACCTTGTTTATATCCTAGTATATTGATACAAAGAGGATTGTTACATGTCATCATAGCCTGTATATACATTTTGGTGAACTCGATGTCAATCCTATCCCACCACTAGCTAGATTGTCTTCATGTTTCCATTTTTTCTAAACATGCAATATTTCTAGATTCCTAGGATTTGAAGTATTTTTTAAAATATCCCCCAAGTTTCCATTCCTTGAGTAAAATTGCATTGTTAATGATATAAATCGTAATCCGACTTATATCATTACCATAGAAGGAAATATTGAAATCCTACCTTTATATCTTGGTGATTATCATTGTATGGTCGAAGCTCCCATTGAGAACATTCCCATTTCTAGTATGGATGATGACCTCATAGATGATTTTAATATTTTTGACTCTCATTTATTTATGTGTAAATTTTCTCAATAAACATCAATCATACCTTTTACCATGGTTGAATATTTCTATTATGAACTTCACATTTTTGACAAACCTCATTCTAAGTGAAGTAATGATGAGGATTATTTTACCAATTTTTATCCACCCTTAAATGAAGAGAAAATAGTTTTGATGCCTAACACAACACAAACCATTGGTGACCTTGATCCTAAAACTTAAATGACTATTCAAACCTACCCTATAGGTCCCATTTTAATTTTAACCCTCTTTGAAACATATACATTTACAAACAACTACATCAGCTATGATGTTACAATTTTACCTTATTTATCTATTTTAGATTAATGCATTGGATATTATAATAAAAATATATCTTATTTTTTATAAAGTTGTATCAGCCATGACAATATAATTATACATGAATTTACTAATACAAAAAATTTCATTAGCCATGTTGACCTAGTGATAACACACTTTAGTATTTCATAAAAATACATCGACAGTGCCAATGTCATTCTGAATTATGTTGTTGTCAATTATAATTGCATCAAATTTAACCTAAACTATGCCGATACAGTTAGATATATACTTCTTGGTAATCATCAATATATCAACCCTTATGATACAATAATATTTATTTTAGATTATTCTAATTATATCAGCTTAATCAATATAGTCATTTACAATTCAAATTCTCCCATTTGCATCAGTAGTTTCAATATAATCATTTATAACACAAACCAATTCAAGTATACTAGCCAAGCTGATACCATTAAGAAAATTATAGTTACCTCCTAGAGATACTGATTTTACATTAGATATCACTTTCCTTAATGTAACACAAGTTTACATAGTATTTATCATCATTACTAGGCAAGTCGATCTAGAGGTTCTATCCAATCCTATTATATCCAAAAGGTCAAGGCATATTTTGAGGACCATTTTTTTTTATCACATATTGGGGATTTTTATAATGCCCATACCTATCTCATTCTAGTTACTGGGGAATCTTATAATGTCGATGAGTGATTTTTGGGCATCTTCTAATGCACATCACCATTTAGTTTCTACTTTGATCACTTTTTTTATGCTTTCTTTGAGGTTGTAATAAAAAACATTGCACACCTTCAATATAAGGAAATTCAACTCCAAGAAATCTTCTGAGACAGTTGTAGTGAGACTTGACATATGCTATCAATGATGTGTGTAAAAATATTTCATGTCATTTATAACTATACATCTCATTATTTCATATTTTCTATTCACATTTACTTTACAAGATTTGACCTCATAATTATCATTTGTGATGCTCATTGTATATATATTTTTTGTATCACAATATTTAATTTGTGCACTTTATTTTTAACATATTATTTACATTACATATTTTTTTCACACCTTATAGTAGACCATTATTATATTTTATATTCTTTTGTATGATTGTTTATTTCCCCCTCTTTTGGGATGATTTATAATCAAACTCGGTTTCACTTATGGATCTTTTGTAACACCTTAGGGTTTTATTTTTTAGTATTTTATCTTCATCATCTTTTGGGATGATTTACTGTTAGCCTTAGTTTTATTTTTGGATCTTAGGTAGCTCCTTTGGGTTTATTTATCACATTTTATAACATTTAGTAGTTGGTCTTAAATTTGCTTGTGGATATTTGGTAGCACCTTTAGGTTTTAGTTTTCAATATTTATAACATATTCACAAATGACCTTAGTTTATTTATGATTATTATGTCTCTTCTTTCCCCCATCTTTTGGTATAATTATTATTCTTAGTGCATATGTTAGACCATATATAGGTTAGTATGGCTTCTCTATTGACATGATTACCACCATTCTTTGGGTTTCCTTTTATTTGATTTGAATTAAATTAACATGCACTTTTAGATCCCTATTTTTTCCTAGTCAATATTGAAGAAAAACTCTCCCTTCTTATGGTTAAATACTAACATATCTTCATTACATAACCTATTTGAACATGGACATATATTTCATGATCCCCATATTTCCCTCTCATTTCACTTAAGGCATATTTGGGTCAGTTTTAATATTACAATATTTCCTATGGTACAAGTTTAAGAATCTTTAGGCATCATGGTCTTTAGGTTCTCCTCTTTAAGGGCTAAGTGTAGGCTCTCTTGTATTAGTCATATTTAGCACCTATTTTTGGTTTTTCAAAATCCATATGGAGGAGAAAAATAGAAAAATATATAATAGCTAAAATGTAAGTTGTAAGAAAAGGAAATGTTAAAAGGTAAATTATATGTTAAAAGTCAGATCATACCAAAATATTTTATATTTTTGGTACATATACTATCCTAGTCAAAGCTCAAACACAAAAATTAGCATCATGATAAAGTCAAGGTGCACTAGTGTATGGTAGGATAGTAGATTGGGGTAGGAGGTCTCATGATATCATTATCTATCTATATATTCTTACTAGTGCCACCTAATTTCTCTCATACAAATACCAAATCTTCATAGTAGACCAACGACTTTGTAAGGAGTCTTGAGGAGTGGGAAACATGTTGTGGGAAGGTAGGATCATTTTTTTTAAAAATGCATCTAGATTTCATGGGATGACATTTATAATTCACTTTTTAGCTTAATCTTACACTTGTTAGGTGGGGTTCTCTAGGTCCTTGATGTTCATATCTCTTAGCCTTTCCCACTTTATTAGAGTATCTCATCTTTTCTAAGGATATATACATCACCCTTTTGACACATTGCATCCCTTATATATTCATCATATCTTTTTTGATATCCCCTTGAAAAATATTACTTTTAGATGACAACTTACCTCTTCTTCATTAAATTCCCATCTTCTATTTATTTGTTTTAGATTTGACATGCCATAATCATTTATAGCACCTCTTGGATTTTTAGTTTATGAGTTGAATTATAAGACCTTAGGGAATGCAACATGCCTTCCTTAAAAGTTTTGATACCATTAATTTACACACCATCTAAATTATCATAGTCATGTCTCTAGATGGTCATATTTTCCTAAACATTAATTTAACACAAACATTGATTTTGAATTTTCACTCACTAGAGTCTTTGCTCCCCTTTTCACATGTCCTTGTTTAATTATAGTTTAACTTTATCTCACATTGGATGTTTTTATAGTCACTTTTTGATTTACTCTTTGTTTTATCTGAGTTTACACTTATCTTACATTAGATGATAATTTGCACACCATCATTTCATATCCTTATTTTATTATCTTTTTCATTTTGTTAAATTGGATATCTCTTTTTTTTACAATTGTTTTCATATCGTATGTTTTGCTTTGCCTTTCATATCAATGTGATTAATGAATTTTGGCTTAAATTTTTTTACATATCTTATGTTTTGTCTTAAGATTTGCATCTTACTTACATTTGGTATGTTTTACATTGATTTATCCATTTTATTTATTCACATATTTTTTTGTTTAAGATGTCATTTTTTACACTTTAGTTTTTATTCTTTTTGACCATGCATTTCATTACATTTTATAGAAAAGAATAAAACATACATCAAAAATGATATTTTATTCATAACATGATATTAAAACCATAATACGTGTTAAAACTATAAGTATAAAACCATATAGAAAATAAAAAATGATACATACATACAAAAATACACACACACACACACACACACACACACACACACACACACACACACACACACACACACACACACACACACACACACACACACACACACACACACACACACACATGTTTATCTCAATTTGATACATCAAATATATGTAAAAATATATATGCATGGCTAGATGTACAATTTGATTTCATCTCCATGTGGTGGGAGAGGTTTTTCACTCCCTAAGGAGCCTATAGTTATATTTGATTAAAATATCCTCTCGAGTATGTGATTAATAAATATCATAAGAGTTATCCTCATGCTCATGCTAGCTCTATCTCAAGCTATTGCACTTGGGAAGTAGTTATTCTATGAGTAGTAATATTTGTGGTCAAAGTCATCTATCTTGTAGCTACTTGATTGTATCCTACACTTTCCCCTCATGCCAAAAGTTATATTGGATCAAAAACTTTCTCCCAATGCTATATGTCCACTGTAGAAACACTAACTAATCTAAAATAACTAGCATACAGTCTAGTTAAAGGAACCACTCAATCCCCCATTTGAATAGTGTCATGCTCTGGAATAATGTCATCCAAGATCTCAAAATGGGATGTCTCCAACATAATCCTCCACCATGTTATATCCACTACAAAAATGATAAAGGAAATCCAAATCCAAAATTATATCTCCATATACATCAAATATGTAAGTTAAATTATCCCTAATATCTAACATATGTATATCTTTAGATCTAGAAAAGGAAAGTGATAGTAAAAACTTAATTCATATTTCAATTTTTATATGTTTGTGGGTGGTGCTTGATGATGGTCATGCCATATACCAAACCTCTAAAGATAGGTCTGTTATGCTAACTCAATTTGGGTTTTACCCCTACACACCTTCATTTAGAACCACCAAGAATTAACCTCTTTATTTCCATGCTCATCTTTGGATGAATCATTTGTATTTTCATGGTGTCTCCTATCTACCATTATAACATTAGGAACATCTCCTACCTATTTTGTTTCCATCTCTAGTCACTAATACCAATGTCTCCTCCCATCAAATGGGGCATAACAGGGTCTCAACACTGGGAAATTGACTGGTATGCATTATAACCTATGCCTCATATCTCCCATAAGTGTCTCAACCAAGGATGTGGGACCATAATTTGTGTTTTTAAGTGTGATAATCCAAATTACATGGACACACATTAACATGCATGTGGCTCTAACCATTAGGTATAATAACCCATAATTTATGCTCATACCCATGCACATATTATGGATGGACATGACACCCATGAATCCATAGTTCCTTTTTATGGCCTTTATATAATATGTTCCTTGTGAATAGTCTCCATGATTTACTATAGATGAATCCACCTCAATACTCGATCCTCATCCTACCTCCTCACTTAAGGTAATTGGTCCTTGATCTGATGTGAGATCCCTACTAGATGGTGTATAGGAAATTTATTGTAGATCCAACATGTAAATAAGGTCACCATCCCCATGGTCTACTAACACCTACTCAATATCCCATAAAAATCATGAATGTGCTACACCTATATGATAGCTCTCATATCATACAAGGTGACCTACTCTAACATAGAATCACATAAAGCAATAATGTAAAATGGAAAGTCCCCATTAGAATTATGACACATCACTCACATGGTCATAAGCTCGATGATATGATTTTAGATATCTAAAATTCTAGACATGTAGATATAAAAAAGTTTATTGATCAACTTATGTTGATCATATTTATTAGACCTTGTATCCTACTAAGCTAACTCCTGACACTTTACCATAAAAATGACACATCATATATCATAAGAATACCCTCAATGGGTAGACATGATATCACATACACATATTATTGAGTGATGAAAACCTCCTTTATGTCCCCATCCACCATACATATGAATGTGTCTATGATCCTCTCTAAATGCCTAAGGAACATAGTTATAAGCATTGTGCTCAATGGGACCTAGCACATATCCATGATTCATACAAAGGATAAGATATTCAGGCATGATTTATCCACATATATTATCCTATCCAATAGATCTAGTAGTTAGATAACATTCACTATCCTCTAGAGGCACCTTCATCTCTGTAAAATATCAAACAAGAATACCTAATTAGATCTTTGATCAAAAAAATTGAAATCAAAATTAAATATATAAATATATATTTTTTTAATTAATAAGTATAAATGGTCTTTATCTCTACTATATCAATCATTTTCACTATCTCTCTATTACATTAACTAGCTATAGTTTATATTGTATTGACCATATATTTTGCATCTTACTCTATCAACCATACTTATACTACATAGGCCATTTTTTTCACTTAAACAAAATCAAACACATACCAATTATACCAAACATGTTTTCCCATTTCCATACTACATCATCCATACCTTTACTATATCAAACATGTAAATTATTCTTACAATATTGGCTGTATACATATTGTACTAACCATACTTTTCTATTTTCTACTATATTACCCATATAACATGGGATTGAGTTTAAATTTTTCCTTTCACAATGTTGGTCATGATAGTATTTTATCATAATATAATGCATCAATGATAAATAATGGTACCAAAAATTTTATTAGTTCTCTTACATAAATGTATTGGCCTTCTTAGGTGATATTGGCCATTCATATGATTTATCCTTAAATAACTATATCATCCTAGCCAATACAATTGTTAGACAATGACAATTTATTCTTTTGGCCCTAATAAATACCCAAAAAATAATTATAAATTCAATTTTATACCCATCACACATCATAATTTTATCTAAATTTTGATGCATGTTGGGGAAAATTATGCTTCATGGATTTTCCCTGACACATAGATTTACTATATTTAGTCTATCTACTCATATTTAATAAAACAAAGTAATTAATGCATTACATATCTACATATCTCTTATGACTTATCCTAGGTTACATTATACATGTCCACATCATCATCATCTAGATATCATCTTTCATCATGTAAAAAATGTATAATCAGAGCTCTAGTTTTCTAAAAATAGCAAATAGACAAATGAAATTATTTTTACCTATTTATAGTAAAAATTTGAAATGTTTAATTATTTACCTCTATATTTAAACTTTTTCCCATATATTTGTTTTTATAGGTATTTTTTCACAAACTAAAAAAAGTGTTAAGATCTTAGTGAAGTTAGGAAATTTTGGTTACTAACAATTGTTTTTGTAAAAAAATAGATTTTTATCTTACTTTTCAAGATTACCTAACATACATATTGGAATCTTCCTTTAAATTAATATATACATAAAGTAATTTCTTTAGTAAAAAAGGTAAGTGAAGATATGTGTTTTTATTTATTTAATTTAATTTAATTTTAGTTATTTCAACATTTATTTCTAATTATTCTCTTTTGTGTTTCGATGTATCTATCCCAAAGCACTATCCCACATTACACTGTTATGACACATAATGAGATTTAAATGGGGAATATGCATATACTTGAAAATTTTCACTTTATTGCTTTACTAACATTTTCTATTTGAAGGTCTTGGTTTTGCTTCAATATCCCCTAGTGTATTCCTTAAAGGGTGTATTGGGGATGGGGTGGGATAGTTTATTGGTATTTTATGAGAGATATTTGCATACTATTTAGTCATACCTTCATTAATAGATATATTTGCATATTATTCAGTCATACCTTCATTACTATTAGTTTTATCTCTTCTAAATATCTTTCCAAGTACTCAATGTTTAGTCTTGTTAGCCACCCTATATTCCTAATGTATTAACTTGGTTGATACAATCTATTTCATACTTGTCTCTCCCTATAACTCACTGGCTAGACCAATATAATTATAAGTTTTTCTTCTACCATTTGTATTATCTTGACCTAGATGATACAATACCATGTTATCCAACATATTTCCAACTGTATTAGCTTGGACAATACAAGTGGATTGGATTTTAAGGTTAGTTTTGGGTATTTTATCCATATATATAGAGGTCATATTTCATTCCCAAACCATATAAAACACTCATCTACTCTACTTGTACTCGCATTTATGATCTTAATTAGTAAAAATAAGATTTAGAGGTTAGAGTCTTATCTTGTAACTCTAGCATTTTTTATGGTCTTTAAATCTTAATAGGAGGAGTCATGCTGAGGAGATGTCCTAATATTTAAAATTTCCAACTAAGGATATATAGGCATTCTTCTTACCATTTGAGATCTTCAACCTACAACATCTCTTGCAAAGTTCCACTTGAGCCAAAGGGAGAGATTGATGTGCCAATGAGTCCACCCAAAGGTAAGTATCTCTATCCCTACTCTCTTTCATTTATTTACTTAGTAGATAGATACTATTTCACTTATTATTATTGTATATGTCTTTTTTATTTTTGGTTATATTCCTTCTTGTGCCAAATAAGCTGGTATATGTATAGGGTTGTTTAGGCTTGCCATTTATCACTTTGTATAGAGCATCTATTGGTTAACCATTGCACCACTTATCTTCTTATTATTTTAGTACTTATAACTATCTTGGATCTAGGTTACCCTTGTTAATAAGTTCTTTGCATGCGGCATCCTTACTATTTCCTAGGTACAACCCTTTACAATGATTTTTATAATCACTTGTATATATTGAGCCATATTGAGAGTTATACCCTATATCATAGACATAGGATTTGAAACCCTTTCCTATTTAAATTTGACTATAGATTACCCTTTGCTAGGTTTATGATTATTATAGGTCCTTAGCCACCCGTACAACTACGTGTAGGATCTATTGTTATGACCTTGTTTATATCCTAGTTTATTGATATAAATTTAATTATTATAGGTCATACTATCACATGCATACAAACTCCATATCCAAGTAGAACTTATGATCCTCATGATTCTAGCACACAACTATTAATCCCCTTTAAATATGAATTCCAAAATGGACCTCGACATTATTATCATAAGTTCAAAGATAAAAACATGTGGTCAATTTTATAATCCATGCCTCTACCTAAAAACCTTCACTAACACATGAATATATAGGTGGTTGAAGTTTTAAAAAGTCTCTAATGAGATCACTACTATCCTATCAATGTATTGATCCCTTTATCAATCATTGAAAATTAATATTTTTTTTGTATCACACGTAACTGGAATCATCAGCTAGGTTCAAAGACCAATCTACCATATTGATTCCCTAGGCCCTAATAAAAGATAGGAAACAAAAAAAATCAAGGAAGCCTAGAAATAATTATGGTTTTAATTTAATATACATGGAAATTAAAAGTACAATATTTATGTTATTAATAATATTCTAGAAACATGATAAATCAATTATTCCAAAATTATACTCCCTAAGATGTTTGCACTATTTTTACC
Source organism: Torreya grandis (assembly GCA_037957365.1). Lineage (NCBI taxonomy): Eukaryota > Viridiplantae > Streptophyta > Pinopsida > Cupressales > Taxaceae > Torreya > Torreya grandis. The sequence continues at coordinate 5,096,647 of JARHVA010000473.1, forward strand.
AAGCCTGAGTTATCCACCATGGTAATTAACAAGGTCACATTTTATTTTAATGATAAAATTCCACCTTTTGTTTTAACTATAAAATTCCACCTTTTATTTTAACTATAAAATTACACCTTTTATTTAGGATTATTTAAATGCACGTACACACACACACACACATGGAGGAGAGGAAAATTTATTTTATTAAAGGAAGGCCCCACCTTACTTTTAATATTTTAAATATTAAATTAAAAATAAATTCCATGAGAATGGAAGGCTATAAAGGTGGATGTACTATTTAAATTTTGTTAATTTTATAATATTTAAATATTAGGAGGAATGAAAATAAGAGGTGTAAATTAAAATAATTTTTTTTGTGTTGGTTGCTCTAGCTATAATTTAAAATCATAGAAATATTTTTGAAGAGAGCATAGAGATGTGTTAAATTATTAGGTATATTTTTACATTGAATATGGTTTCAAACTTATTACATGTGGATTGTCAAATCAAAGTCGTAACTACTCCTCTCTTTCTTCTACTTTGTATAAAATATATAGGTTTCTATATTATTCAAATCATCATCCCATCATTTTTTTAGCTCTCACAAAAAGCCTCATTGTGAAGATGACAGTCTTATCATCTATTTTCTTTTAAATTTTTCATTCATTTTCAACATTCTATAAACTGCAACTATGTATATTGAACAACACCTTATGAAGTATTCATGGATATTGTTTTCCCTTGTTATTTATATGTGTGCATATATTCAGTCATTTACCTCTTGTAATGTAAAATATAAAATGGTTTATTTGAAATAATATAAATATATAGATATATTTTTTCCTTTGGGTGGTTTGAGGTTACACTATTCTGGCACATCAACCTTATTTTTTATCTGGTGTTTTATGCTATCTTATTCTTCCTTTTTAACCACATGCATGAGAATAGTGATAGAATATTAAGAATTGACCTCTCAATCCCAAAGGTTATTCTAATACTTTGACCAAATTAGTGGAAATTCTTGGTTGTGGTGCTCCAAAGTGAGTACAATATTCATGACAAATTTGGGCATCAATAATTTTTTGGAATGCCCAGTGGAACCACTGCAAATATTTGGATTTTATTTGTTAATATTCCAATTAAAAAAGTTTTAGTTTGTTTATTTAAAATATGTGTGGTGTGTTCTTAAAAAAAATTTCTCTTTAAGGAGTAAAATTAGAAGTGCCAAAAAAGTCTCAAGTTGTATTTTTTATCATATTTTGAAAAATCAGACTTGCACTTTTATTTTTTGGATGCTAGCACCACTACATGATTTTTAAAAATTATCAGTTGAGTTTGTTTGTCTGAGTATATGTTTTTTTTACCATATTTGAAGTTAGACATTCCATGTTTTAATTCTAGGTAATACCTTCCATGTTATAAAATATTGTGATTTTGGTGGAAATCACATAAATATACTCATATGGGCATAAAATCATCCACATGGTAACTCTACTAGATGCAAATCCGCAATATTTGGTTGGAAAGACATTGCCACTCATAAAAAATTTAGTTATGAATAATTTTTAACTCTAATAAATAGTTTAATCCTTGCTATCCACTACCAAAATCAAAAAAGTAGGCCTACCACTAGGTCTACAATCTGAAATACTAGAACACATTCTTTACCTACAAGCTAAAATTGACTCCTCCAGATGTGATGCATAATCCTATATTAGAGAATTTTTTGGCATGGGATTTTATAGGTCCACTAAAATTTACATCAATAGAATGATATTCCAAAATTATTCTTTAAATTATTGCCTCATTATAATGGAGACGAATCTATAACTCCCATACATAACATTAAAGATCTAGTAAATCTTTGTGCAATACATAATTTCACTACACTTGATGTAGCTCTAATAATTTTAGCATCATTTCTCGAGGTAAAAACTTTGGAATGGTTTAGATATTTGAAACTTATATTCAATTTTAGAGTGGAATGAGTTGGATGATTTCTTATATGATTAGATAAAGGAGGGGCTAGAAAACTTATCTTTGATTGAGGCTCTCACCACAATCAAAAAAGGTTCCATAGAACATATGCTATATTTTAATCATAGGTTTAATAGGACTATGGAAAAAATACCTATCAAGGTTCACTCATCACTAGGTATGGTTTGTTTATATTATTGTAGATATTTTGACTATGACCTTGATGTTATGAAATAAGCATTAAGAGGAATAAATATTCCACAATCTTATGACATTGTTTTTTTTTAAAAAGAAACCTCATACAAATTGGTAAGATTGCTCTTCCCTAGCCTTGTAGTCTCCCTCAAATCCCTCAACATTCCCAAATGTATTGAAATTTCCCATTCACTTCATCCCAAGTTGCATCTTTTGATCCCAATATAATATTTTGAATTAAGATCCTTTTTGGGGGGTTTCCCATTGAGTTAATGACCTTTACAAGGAAGCTAACTTTTAAAAATGTGCAAAATTATCTTATTGTCCTAAGTTCTCAAAATTAATTTCAATATGCTATCCCTAAGCATTATCAAGAAAAAAGTATATCTCTGACCCTAAAATAGTGAAACAATCCCTCCCATATCAACCCAAAAAATTACAATTTGGCATACCCATCTTGTATAAATAATGAAAGATCACAATAATTTTAATACATTCTCTTACCATATCCCAATAATTTTAAAGACTAAGTGTAGGCAATTTGTGGTAGATAACCATGGTTTTTGAAAAAATAATGAATAAGAAGAGTATATACCTCTAAAAATTTGGCATGAAGATAAATTTATAGATAATAAGAAGCCCGTTTTTCAAATGGGTTGTTCATAAAGAAAGAGAAGGATGAGCACAAATAAATGCATAGAGGTTGTCTATCTTGCTACCATGGAAAATGATTGAGTATTTATCCAAAAAATGTTAAGCTTTATTCCCTCTTGAAGAGATTATATGGAATAAATATTCAAAGGATCCATATAGCCTAACATTATTGAGTCATTATATGTGTTTCTTTTCTCTATTTAGGAATTATCTAGGAAGATTATTTTGGGCCCCTATTATAATCCCTTTTTGAGGATCCTATTGGAGAGAAACACTCTATTTCCAAGCAAGAAGAGATCATAAACACCTATGTTTATGAGTTGAGGTTATTATTAAAGATTTGAAATGAATATTGTAATGATGATGAGTTATTTAATGGGGGGTCACCATAAATGAGGAAGTATATATTCTTATGTTCAAATAATAAGATTCCATTGAGCATGTAGAAGAATTGAGTGATTGGGACAAATATTTAATTTTTTACAACATAGATGGGAATTATATTAAAGACATTTTTAGGGACTGTAATGAAATTTAAACCCAATTTTTAAAACCCTCCAATACATATTTGTATGCAAAAATAAGATAAGGTTATAATAAATTATGTTACATTAGTAAATATTCTCAACTTTGATCATAGAGAAGCATTTCAACTATTCAATTTCAAATTTGGGTACCCACCTGAGACATATATTTATTCAAATAGACATGCTAGGGAGATTAAAAGTAACTGTGAGCTTCAAATTATAGATAATAGGGAAGCCAAAAGTTATAAAAGTATGTCATTCTTTTTCATTCACAACATGTGGCTAACTTATAGAGTTTCAAAGATAATTTCATAGCATAGTATGATCATGAAGGGAAACTAATTTTCTAAGCCAATTAATAGATTTGTTTTATTTTTAACTAATACAATACACTAACATAAGTATAATTTTTATTATTATTTCAAATAAGATGTCACATGTCAAGATGTATTCACTATTATTTTACACAAGTGGATTATTTTTATGTTTTGGATAATTGGTTGAACATGTAAATTTTGTATGGGAAATCTATGAGGTGAGTAGCTTTAAAGGAAGGAAATCAAAGTTCAAATTTAAGACACCTCCCTATAGTTATTTCATGTCACATCATATTTGTTTAACTTCAAGTTTTATGGTGGAAAAAATCATTATTAGTTTTGCATATACAGACCATTGGTTATGTGTGTAGGCTTTATATTTGGATTTTCAAGAAGTTTGTTGGAATAAGAAATTTGGTCCAAAATTTAGGACATCCACCTTTGACCCTACAATTACACATCGTTGTGGTGGTTTTATAAGAGAAACATGGTAATTTCATTCATGTATAATATCACATATGCAATCCACTTGATCTATATGCAAGAATGCCTTCAAGATTTTCATTTTCATTTCCTCAAATTGTAAAAGGAGAAGTAATCTAGGCAAAAATTATGTAATCTATCTATCAACTCAGCCATGGTACATTATATTAGTGAATTTTTGGAGTAAAATGATAGTCATATTAGTGGATTCTATGCTCAAAGGCCTTAGTTTCATATACACATTTGTACTTCATAAGGTGGATTTGAAAAAACACAAGAAAATTTGATGAAAATCCATTTGGGTTAAAATTGAAAGAACTCTCCTTTAATCCAATAAGGGTACATCATGATGGTGAAGTTGTAGAGGTCATAGTGAAAAAATTCATGGAGGAATGGATGCTTATAGGTCATGGGTTTTTAATGTTTGGGAAGTTTACATAAATTAACTAATTTTTAATGCCTTATGAGAATTTTAATTTATATATTGTTTCCTTTTTTTTGTCCTAGCTACTATAACCAATGACACACCTATTTTTAAGTCTTAGTGTTAAATTAATCATTTGAAAAAGAGCCATTAGTGGAGGAATAGAATAGTGTATCTTACAAACAATGAAATATTTTATATTGTTTCAAATAAACCTTTTGTTTGAAGAGTTTAAATGGAGGGCCCAAAAATACACATGGCTTGATAAGCCAATATAACATCAATTTTAATTTTTATGAGGTGACTCCACAAAGGAAATGCACCATTGGTGCAAATTTATATAGTGGAACCAACAAGATGCAACTTAAATGCATATTTAAAACATATTTAACTAAGGTAAATACATTTATGAGACAAAATAAATCTTAATCTATTGAATTTCCATGTGGTATAATATCAACAAAACTAAGAACTCAACTGGAGCATGTCAATACTTAGAGGAACATCATTGGCCAAATTTATACAAAGGAAATTTAACACTATTAGATCTAGGAGATGAATCCAATCCATAAAATATTCATGGAAAATTAAAATTTATCTAATATATATTTCAAACCATTGATTTAATACATTTGAATTTAGGTTATTTGATTTTATAATGACATTAAGCCTTTGAAATGCAAAAATAAGTATAAGTTAGAGCCCACTAAATCCAAGATGGAAAACCCCACCAATGACACAAATCTTGGATCCATTCAAGAAAATATAAGTATGATATAGTGCACCATTATATGTTAAATCAAATTACATAGAGTATAAATTGATAGTTGATCGATAATCACATTGTAGAGAAAAGAAGGCCAAGAATAAAGAAAAACATAGATTTCTTGGCTACCTGAGAAGCAATTTTTTTAATTGGTAGTTCAATGGAAAAATGAATCCTAATTTATTCTTTTAATTTAAGGATTAACCCATTGACATATACATGTATTGTTTTTCAGGGGCTCTACCCTTATACTCAGTAGGGGCAATGTCCCTTGACCCTGTTGGGGGTTTGTACCCCTAGATTCCCACTCCTAAGTCAAAATAAAAAAAGGAAGATTGGATAGAAAAAATGCTGGGTGGATTATGAATTTTTTGATTCCATTCCAATGGATGTGTGAAACATGGTTAAGCACACAAGATACATGATTCCTTGAGAGTTATCACAAATATTGCAAAATTCTACTCCTTAGGATGTTTACACTATTTTCCACCAAGTCAAAGTCCTCCACTATGGAAATTAACAAGGCCACATATAATTTTAAATATAAAATTCAAATTTTTATTTAATATACTTTAAGATTATATATATGAACCCACAAAGGGCCATTCATGCAGTAAAGGCAAAATAGTTTTAATAAATGAGGGCCTACATTGCTTACAAACTTTTAGATTTTAATTAAAAAAGAAAATCCTTGGGAGTGGAAAGGTATAAATGTGGAAGTGTCATTTAAAGTATGGTACAATTTTATTCATTTAAATATTATTGCATTGGGAAGCATGGAAATTAAATGTGGAAATTAAATGAAAATATTTTATCTTGGTTGCTCCACTTAGATTTTGAAATCATGGGAATAGTTTTGAGGAGAGCATAAAGGTGTGGAAATATCAGATACATTTTTGTATTGAAGGTGGATGAAAAATTATGATATGTGGGCACTTAAATCAAAACCATTCTCTTACTCTCTTTATTCTACTTTTTATAAAATATATAAGTCTCTCTATTACTCATATCCTTACCCCATGAAAATTTTACATCTCTTATGGAGATATTTATTGTGAATTTTATTTCCTTATCAACTATTTTATTTTGATTTTCTAATAATTTAAAACATAATATATATTCAATAATTTTTTACAACACCCCACCTCTCTTTCTTCTACTTTTTATAAAATATAGAGGTCTATCTATTATTCTAATCCTCACCCCATGTAATCTTTACATCTCTCAAGAAGAGCCTCACTATGAAGTTGATTGCCTTAACAACTATTTTATTTTAATTTCCAACATTTTATGTATTCAATCACTTTATTTTCATTTTCTATTGATTTCTAACATTTTATATATTCAATCATATATAACGACTGTGTGTTTTGGATGATACCTTATGAAGTGTTTGTGACTATTTTTTCCCCTTGTTCTTTATTTATGTGCATATATTTAATCATTTAAATCTTGAAATATACATTTTGAAATGATAAAAATTGTTATATGATAACAGTTGATATATACATATGTTCTTTTAGGTGGGTGGAAACTACATTATTTTGGTGCATCTCCCTTTTTTGTATTTAATTTAATTTTTCTTTCCTTTTCTATATTTTCACCCCTATAATACATTAGGATAGTGATAGAATAATATGAGCCTACCTCTCAATTCTAGAGGTTATTCTATTACCTTGCCCAATGTAGTGGAATTTCCAAGATGTGGTGCTCTCTTGTAGGTGCAATATTCATGAAAAATATGTGCATCAACACAACCAATTAATGCTAATCCATTTATGTTCAATTCATCATGTGAAAGGTTCATCTAAATAGGATCACACACACACACACACACACAAACACACACAAACACACACACACACACACACACACACACACAAACACACACAAACACACACACACACACACACACACACACACACACAGAGAGAGAGAGAGAGAGAGAGAGAGAGAGAGAGAGAGAGAGAGAGAGAGAGAGAGAGAGAGAGAGAGAGAGAGAGAGAGAGAGAGAGAGAGAGAGAGAGAGAGAGAGAGAGAGAGAAGGTATGCCCAATGAGCATAGTGCATATATCAAATAATATCACAAATCAATACATTTAAGGAAAAATTATTAATTACATGAGTTAAAAATAAATAAATATAGCCTACATCAAATTAAAATAATCATGTAGCTAAATAAACTACTTCAATGGATAATATACAATATCAACAAGCGTACTCAACACATACAGTGTTATTTAAGATGTGTAACTCAATGCAACAAAAACATAATATGTAGGAGAGGAAGAACATAATTTTAGTGTTTTTCCTTGAGATTTATGGTTCACCCACACACCTTTATAATGGGAGTGGTGCTATCATTTAATGAGAGAATCCATCATGTAATAAACCTAGAGAACCATGTGTAAAAACAAGTACTATTACCATCATACATGCACTCATACCATGAAAAACTCGACAAACATAGATAAATATTATCCCCATATATAGGAAAATGTTAATAAGAATTATAAACTAAATAATACAATGAACAATAATAAATGATAAAATAATTCATGCTTTTACCAAAATCTTATGAGATTTTAGTTATATATTCCTTTTATCTCTACTTGAAAATATGTCAGTCGAATATAAAGCACTAGTCTCTCTAAATTATTATTATTACATAAATTTTTATCATCAAAAAAATATAATTAATAATTTATTTTTTCTTAAGCTAAAACCATTTTGACAAAGCAAAGAAAGTGGAAATGCAAATGAAAATAATGCAATTTCAATGGATGATGGAGGATCAAGCAAAAACTGATCCAAAATCTTTTCAACTTTTGATGAGATATTTATAAAAATATAAAAGGAAATTAAATATTTATTAAAGGAGGTGAAACTTTATAAAAATTAGATTTTATAGATGAAATATGATCTTTTTAGTTGTTTGGATTTGTTTCGGGTGTGGGATGGGATTATAATTGTAAAGGAGGAAAAAAAGATCTATGATGTTGGACATGATAATATAATTAAGATAGATAATATTGATTGACATGGGTATTTTATCTCTTTTATGTATTTTTTTTACTATTTTTAAGTTTGAGGCTTGGATTATGGTGTTGGCTTTAAAGGTTTCTGCTGTGGAAGAGGTATTTAGGCCATGTATTATCTTGAACATTATTGGGAAGTTACAAGAAAATAATAATATTGTTATAAGTATGGATTGGAAGAGTTATCTTCACATATATTATGTATTTTAACATAAAAGGAAAAGGGTGGGGACTTATTGTCCATGGGATAAGGTAGTTTTTTTTTTTGCCTTGGTTACTGAGTTGTGAGCATGATTTTTGGAGTTATGAGAGGGGAATGTTTTGTATTTTACTCTTAGTTTTTATTTGATTATTTTTCATTTCCTAAATGTCTATGGATGAATTAATATTTGGGTTTCAAAATTAATTTCAAAACATCCAAAAACCAACTTTTCAACCTTTACTTAGAAATGGTGAAGATTGTTTTAGGATTGGGTAGTTGGACAATTGAGTTGTTTTTATCTTTTACAAATATCTCCTAGATGCTCAATTACATATTTAGTATATTTTATTATTTTATATCCTTTTATTTGGTCTTGATTAGGATGCCAATTCCATCACTTTAGTGTTGATTTTAGAATAGACTTTACTAGTGTTTTATTAGTTTATGAAGGTTTTGAATGTATGGAGGGAGTGAACATCAGAGTTGATTTGCACTCTATCCATACATTCAAAAAATTCATTTGGTATTATATCCTCATTCAATAAATTTTTATAATGGTTTCAATCCATTATCAGGAGTATCATGGCTTTTTTTTTAATTTTGCTTGTATGAATATTCTCATTTTCAAAGGTGACAACTTTGAATAATGGAGAGATCAATTGAAGAGAATACTTGTATGGAATGGATTATGGGATAATATTATCAATGGGTACACACCATATTCATATTGGAATAATTTGAATTAAGATTATAAAATGGAAAAAAATTATGAAGAAAAGGTAGATTCATAATCTTTCTTCTATCTTTAGAGTGTCATAGACCCAAGCATCTATCTGATAACTTCTGGTTACAAAAATACCCATGAGGCATGAAATACCTTGAAAAATTCATCTAAAAGGTCTATTAAGATAAGAGAATAAAAAATCCAAAATATTAACATGAAGTTTAAAAATTTAAGAATGTCAGATAATGAAGGAGTTGGAGAATATTTCATAAGGATAAATTATTTAGTGCATAAAATGAGGGTTTATGGAGAAATTATACAAGATAGTGTTATATTTAGGAAAAAATTAAGATATTTAACTCAAATATGGATAAATATTTTGATCAATCATGAGGAGTGTAATTAAATGAACACTATTAGTGTTGTTGATTTGGTTTATTCTCTCTTTTGTCATGAGGATAATATGAGACTATACACAAGAGATCAAGAACAAGCACTTGAAACTATGGAAAATGTTTCAAAGACCAAAGAGAAAAATAAAAATTAGAATCAAGGAATTTAAAAAATCTCAAATTCAAAGGAAAAATATGAATCTAAATTCATAGGTAAAATCAAAAAATGATTTACTTGTCATTATTTTAAAAAAACTAGGACACATGATAAAAGATTGCAGTATATTGGCAGTTAAGAACTAAGATAATCAAGGGGGTGAAAAGAAGGCATTCTAAGAAAATAAAGTGATGTTAAAGATCACTTAGATTATTTTATCACATTTGATGTGGGAATATAAGAAGTAAATAATTTTTGGTTTCTTTATTTAGGTTTCTAAAATCACATGACAAGTCACAAAGTTAGTTTCAACAAGTTAGATGATTCCTTAAAAAGCCAAGTACAATTGGGAGATAGTAAGTCCATACAAATTGAAGGAAAGGGTAGAATGAAAATATCCATAGGTTAAGGAAAGGTACAAATACAATTTTTTTAATCTTTATCCAAATATGGATCTTAAAATTATTGATCATAATTTCATAGGTTATAGTTATGAAAGCAAAGCATACGTGTTTTATAATCCTACTAGTAAATCCATAATTATTTATAAGGATTGTTTTTTTTTTGAAAATGGAGTGTATGTTGATAATATAATGTATATACAAAGGTAATAAGTTAAGACATGTAACCTATTGATTTTTATTTTATGTTATTGTAAAATCCTACACATGTTTCTAGTTCAACAAGCAAAAATACTAAGATCACTTTTTTGCGAATCTGCGCTCTCTAAGAGCTGCTCTATGTGGACAACATTTGAAACTAGTTTTTTCCACCTAATTGGGCCCCCTGAGTGTGACCGGTGGGATCACGGATCTAATGGAGGATATTGCCGGTGGCAGTGCCTTTGGGGATCTATTCATAAATATGATAGTGGATAGTCCATCCAACGAATGAAAGAAGGCACTTACAGGTGAAAAGACATGCCCCTAAAAAAGCATGTCGAGCCTCCCTATTACCTCTAAGGGCATAGCCCTGAATATCCTAGATGATCTGGTGGAGGAAATCATGGCATCCATGGACCTTACGTTGGTAGGTAAGTTTTTTCTTCCTGTCCTAATTTTGAAATGGTTAGGAAATGGGTTTTGTCTAGGTGGAAAGTTAAGGGTAGCGTTTCGATCACTGCCATGGCAAGAGGCCTATTCCTTTTTATATTTATGAATAAGGAGGACATGATAGCTACTCTTGCTAGAGGACCATGGCTGTATGGCCCACATTCTCTTGCCTTATGCTCATGGAAACTAGGTTTTGACCCTAACTCAGACCTTAATAAGTCTGCTCCTGCTTGGGTAAGACTGCTAGGGTTCCCTTTGGAATTTTGGGATGAAATTTTTTTCACAGCTATTGGAAATTCTATTGGCTAATATGTCACTACAGATCATACAACCAAAACAAATTCCATATGTGTGTACACTAGACTTTGTGTCAATGTTGAAATTAATAGGACTCTCCCTACATCCATAGTGTAAAACTCTAAATATGGGACTTGGACTCAGTGGATCACTTATGAAAATGCTACAACTTTCTGTCAAATATGTAAGAGAAAGGGACATTTAATGACATAATGCACAACAAAGCAAAAGGGGAGGAAAGATGATTCTCAGGTTGAAGGGGAGGATCAAGCTCTCAATCACAGAAAGAATAGCAAGCAAGAAATGGAGAGTAATGTGGAAAATCTTGACAATACAGAAAAGGGAGAGGAGGAGACGAGGAAGGAGGATATCACTAGTAGTGAAGGAAAAGTTGTCCCAAAGGAAAATATAGTATCAAATGATAGTCAGAAGGCTATATTTAACACAACCAACCCTCTAGAAAAATAGACTAATATGTTTAAGGAAGGAGAAAGAGGTAACCATTTGATAAAGGAGGTCAATGAAGAAGACACAGTTCCAAGAGATGGATAGGAAGAAGTAACTCTAGAAAGTCCCACTAAAGGAGAAGCAGACTCAGTTAAATATAAACATTTTCCATGCTCTAGAAGTTGGAGACCAAGTAGGAAACTACTTTAAAATAGGTGAAATAGGATAAAGTGGCAGTAATGAATAGGAGGAATGAGTTACCCCAAAGAAAAAGAACTGAAAAGGCAAAAAATCTATATATGTTGGCACTAAGCCCAAACAAGGGTGACCATCCCTAAGAGAAACAAGACAAAGAGAGATTGCTAGGGAGATTACCAATGGTAAACTGTAAACACTAGAGACCCAACCCCCCAAACCCTCTAAATGAGAATATTATCTTGGAACCTGAGGGGCTTTAACAGTCCCTCAAATTAGTTTGAGGTTAAAAAATGCATTTTAGATAATAAATTAGATATTTTATTACTCCAAGAAGTCAAGATGAATGAGGAGAGTTTTATGAAAATTGCTGCCTATATATGGCCTAAGGCAGCTTTTTGCATTAGTCCAGCTGAAGGGGCTTCAGGGGGGATTGTCACTATGTGGAATAGTGCAAAAATCTAGGGGTCTCTTATGGCTTATAATAAGCACTTCTTGATTACCAATGTCTCTGTGAAATCTTTGAACTAGTCATTGATCAATGTCTATGGACCGAATAACAGAGCTTTGAGACAAAAAATTATGGATAGACTTGAGCAATTTTAGGAATAATCCCTAGAACATTATATGGATGTTAGCTGGAGATTTTAACACTCCTCTATACCCTTCTGAAAAATAGGGTGGAATTATGGACTACTCGGACAACATGTTTGACTTTGCCGAATTCATCAATGATTGGGGATTATTGGACATAGAGCTGCAAAACCAAAATTTTACCTCAACCAATAAAAGAAGAGGAGATCAAATGATTCAAGTTAAATTAGACAAATTTATTATATCAAGTAATTGGAAAGATTATCATAATATGCAGGCGTAGGCTTTCCCTAGAACCATGTCTGACCACTACCTGATCTTCCTCAGTTGGAGAGAACAGGGACAATCCAAACCTTCCCCATTCCATTTTGAAGCTATGTGGATCAAACACAAAGACTTTAGACAAATGGTGGCCCAATGGTGGAAAATTCCTATTCAAGGTACTCCTATGTTCAGAATAGTTAAGAAACTTTAGCACATTAAACAAGAAGTTTATGGATGGAATAGATACAACTTTGGGTAGGTCTTCCATCAGAAGAAAAATATAGTGGGAAAACTCAATGATATATAGCAATTGATAGATCAAGGGGATGAATTTGAGGACACTTTATAAGAAGAGAATGACCTATCTTTTGAATGGAAGAATCTTATGGAAAGAGAAGAGGTTTTCTGGAAAAAGAAATCCCGTGTTTAGTGGCTTAAAGAGGGGGATAGGAACACTACCTTTTTTCATCTCTCAGCTATGAAACATAGGAAAGCCAACTCAATAACTAAGCTTTTCCTAGATAATGGTGACATTATTACCAAGGATAATGAAATAGGGGAACAAGCCATGGCTTTCTTTTAGAATTTGATCATGAAAGAAAATAATAATGATAGAATTGATAGACCTATGAATCAATTCATTGATAAAATCCCCTGTTTGATAACGAAGGAAGATAATCTGGAGATGTTAAAGCCTATATCCAAGGAAGAAGCCCATGCTATTTTATTCTCCATGGGTGCTTTCAAAGCCCTAGGTCCTGATGGCTTTCCTCCTATATTCTTTCAAGAATATTGGGAGATAGTAGGAGTGGATCTCACCGCTGTTGTTCATGATTTTTTCAAATCAGGTAAAATTTTGAAACAAGTTAATAATGCCTTCATATTACTTGTTCCTAAAAAATCACAACCTTCACACCTTACTAATTTCAGGCCCATTAGTCTATGCAACACTGTTTATAAGTTATGTACTAAAATGTTGGTTATGAGGATTCAACCTTTGCTAGACAAAATTATTTCTCCTACTCAAAAATGTTTCATCCTAGGTAGGCAAATTCTTGATGCTGTGATCACCACACATGAGACTATTCAATCCATGGATAAGAACAAAATCTCTAGTATGGCTCTCAAGCTAGATATTTCTAAAGCTTATGATAGAGTCTCATGGACTTTTCTGTTCCAAGTGATCAAAAATTTTGGGTTTAATGATAAAATGTCTTGCTTGATATGGAACACAGTCTCTTCTGCAAAATTCTCAGTGCTGGTTAATGGTGTTCCTAGAGGGTTTTTCTCATCCTCAAGAGGAATTCATCGGGGAGACCCTCTCTCCCCATACTTATTCATCATTATGGTAGAGGCACTAGGAAGATACATATAAGCAGATATAGCCTCAAAAAAGCTAGTGGGTATCAAACCTGCCTCCTCCCTTCATCCTATGGTGGTACAACAATTTGTGGATGATACCATCTTCTTTGGCATCTCATCGGTGATTGAATCTAGAAGATGGAATAATATCTTAAATAATTATGCCAGAGAGTCGGGACAAAGGATAAATTTCCAAAAAAGCAATGTGTATTTCTTTAGCACTCCTAATGAACTTAGACATATAATCATTGATATATTAGAATGTGCTAAAGCTACCCTACCAGCTAACTACCTAGGCCTCCCACTCTTAGTCAAAGAGGTATCTCCTAGTTTTTGGAATGGAATTGTGGAAAGAACACAGAGGAAACTTCTTGGTTGGAAGGGGAAACTACTCAATAGTGCTGGTAAACTGCAACTTCTTCAGGCTTCACTATAAGGTATTCCTACATACTTCCTATCTCTTTTTAAAATTCATACGTATATTGCTAAGAAAATAGAATAGATCCAAAGGAAATTTTTATGGATAGGAGTGGAAGACAAATAGAGAATGTCTTTAGTCAGATGGGAAAAAGTGTGTCTTCCAAAATCTCATGGTGGACTCAATATTAGGTCTATCAGGAACATGAACAAAGCCCTTCTCTCAAAAGTTAGTTGGAACCTAATCCATAAAAACAATGATTGGGGGGAAATAATGTATGCCAAATAAATGCATAGCATTGATGATTCTAACTTTCTTCAACATACAGGATTACCCCAGGGATCTGTGATATGGAATAAAATGCTAAAAAGTAGAAGCCTTCTTAAATAGGGAATTAGATGGAAACTTGAAAATGGCTAGCATATTAAATTTTGGGATGATATCTAGTTAAAAGACAAGGCTCTCATCACATAGGGAAACTATGGAGAGATTGCTGACTTGGCTACTCAATTTTTTGGAGATAAGGTTAGTGATTATATGGAAAATAACAATGGGATGAGGAGCTGGAAAAATCTATTGGATTATTGTGATCACCAGCTTGAGGTTTTCCCAAGAGTTTAGGATATCTAAAAGTGTGTTCAAGAGATCAAAATCCATCTCTTCCCCTGGGAGGATGAACAATACTAGTGTCCAAATAAGAATGGATCGTTCTCTGTCAAATCTGCTTACCATCTGCTCATTCTTGGAGCTCAGAATAAAGATGTATGGAAAAAGGTTTGGAATCATAAACTTATTCCAAAAATTAACATGTTTTGGTGGGCTGCTACTCATAAAAAAATCCTTACTTAGGATAACCTTCAAGAGAGAGGGTTTACTCTGGTTAACAGATGTTTCCTGTGTGGTTCAAAAGAGGAATCAGTTTCACACCTCTTTATCCACTATGATTTTTCCTAGGAATTATGGGGCACAATACTTAACAACTTTGGTATTGAATGGGTCTACAATTCTGACCTTAATGAAGTAATTCTCAGCTATAACCCAACCTTCATACATCCCTGGCTTATGGAATTATGGATGCAAGCTCTGACATGTTTGAGCTAGATTTTATGGAAAGAGCACAACCACAAAATTTTTAGGGACACTGCTAGAAATGCTTCTCAGGTGTTTAACTCCTTTGCTAATACCATTATGGAAAGTGTTACAACAACTCATATTTATGTTGTAGAGAAACCCCTATCTCAAATTAAAAACCAAATTGCAGCCAAATGGAAGGTTTTAAACTAGATCCTGGGTATAATAACTCCAAAATGCTACAGAGACTAAATACTAAATGGTTCCCCCCTAAACCTAACTGGATGAAACTCAACTTTGATGGGGCATCCAAGTTGGATGGTAAAGCTAGTGGAGGAGGAATTATAAGGAATGATAAAGGATGGATGTCTATTTTCTATGTTAGTGGAATTAGATGCCAGAGCAACAACTATGCTGAAGCAATGGCTTAACTATGGGGATTAAAGTTAGTTATATCCCTAGGAATAAGGAACTTGAATATACAAGGAGACTCTAATATGCTCATAAATGCCATTAATAAAGCATCAAATGTGGGAATCAAGCTAAAATACATCATTACTGATATCCAATTTCTTTTACAAAAGTTTTTTGAAGTGGAGATTTCCTATACCTACAGAGAAGGAAATAGGGTCGTTGATGCTTGTGCCAACCTTGGTCAGCAATTTTTAGGTTGGAGGGTGTGGTGACAAGGTGTTCATATTCCCTTAAACATTAGGGAGATCATTCAAAAGGAGATGAATTGTCAAGAATGAGGTGCATTGATGACAATGATATCTCTCAGAGGCGGTCCATGTGGAGAGGGCCATCAGGGATCTCAGAACTTGATAACCTTAGTACTTTTTTGGTAATCATTCATAATTCATTGTATCATGAGGTTGAGGTGCACAGGTCTCATCATGACAATCAAGGGAAAATTATTTTCAAGCATGGGAGTACACAACGTCATCTCTATAGGGTATTTCATAAAATGAGCTATCACATCTGCATTTTGCATAAACGAAAGCAAGGGTTAGCTACCAGTTCAAAGCTGAAGGTGGAACTCAGGAACTCCACTATTTGGGTCTGCAAATATAGAATGGGGGGAGACCATATTTAAACTAAACCTGTCTCCTACTTCAAATTTAAAGATAATCTACTGGTTTGGCATTATTGTAAAGAAGGGGGTATCAACCCATATCTGGAAAGACTGAATGGTTATGACGAAAACTTGTCCAAGCAGTTTGTGAGATCTTGGTTAAATAGGTGGGTCACAGTGGGTGGCATTAGTTTTGAAATATCTAAAAAGGTGATTTCTATGGCCATGAGAATGACCATGCAAGGTATAAAACTTCAAAGGAAAACCAAAATCATGGATATGGCTAGCCATAAACTATTTCTGGGTGAGGGAGAAGAACTCATCCCGTATCAAGGAGGGTTTGAGAGCGCTAAACTTACAGAGCCATGGGATGGAGTGTGCTTCATTCCCATAAAGTAATTCACACTCGAGGGGTGATTTAATAGGTTCTACAATTACCACCTTCCTTTGTTAAATCATTTTAGGCACAATGTTATTATTAGCTTTCCTTTTTACCTACTCTGCTCTTTGGAACACTCTATCCTAAGGGTGAGAGCTAAAATGGATAAGAAGCCAGATATAAACCCTATTCCCCTACACTAGGGGATAATTTTCTACTTATACAACTTTTACCATGCCCTTGAGCCAACTAGGAATATCAGAGTTGATAGTGGAGACATTCCTTCCAACTCAGTGTTCGGCGATGCTATTGATGAGTCCTAGGTTTCTCCTTCTCCTACCAATACAAAAGACATCTCCTTCTCCACCCCTGAAAAGACCCCTATTGATACCCTTGGCTTCTTTGTGAGTAACAAGGGTAAGAAGAGAAAGGTTGATGAAGAGGAAGAAAATATTAAAGAGACTATGGAGGGGACCCACAGGAATCTGGGCAAGGCCACAAAGGGCCAAGGTGGAAAATCTCACAAGCCTCCCAAAATTAATAAGGAAGGATTCTCTTCTAGAGTGTGAAGGTTAGGGCAGATTGCTGGTAAACCTACCTTGAAGGCCAGACTAATTGATTACTCAAAAAGTGCTTCGAAAGAAGCAACCCAAGAGGAAGAGTCTAAGGAGCTAAAAATCCAAGAAATTTTGGAGGACACTGGAGGGAAGCTGGCTACTAGGGATTTTGAGGTTACTGAGGAGTAGGGTGCTGAGACTATGGTAACTACTAACAATAAGGGGAAAATGTATGTCGAGCAAGCTGGCGAGGGTACTGAGAATGAGACTGATTGGAAAGTTGAAATTGGGGCCCTGAAGGACTGTATTCAGAAGCTGGAGAAGGTTTTTGCCAAAGGACTTCAGAATACAATTCTATTGAACATGTCTATGCTAGAAGTGGTGGGTAATACTGGGTATGCTTAAAATTTAGAGAATGAGAAACTTAATGATCTTATCAAATCTATAGTTATGTAAGGGGAGTCCTCTCTGACTCTGGTCTTTCCATTGCTTGTGTTTTGTTTTTGTCTGTTATTCTCAGCTGTGCCATTGTCTCTCTGAAGGCATATTTTGTTTGTTTGCCTTCTTGTATTTTTTTATTGTAAAGGGTTTGGCCCCTAGTTTTCCACCTTACTTTATCAAAAACAAGCAAAAATACTAGTTCTTACCAAGAGACTAATCATCCATCTTCATCAACTCCAATCAAGAACAAGAATTTTTTGAATACAATTCCAACCAATTAAATGTTAGATAAAAATTATGAGAGGATTATCACAAGTATTCAACACTAGGAAAGTAATTTTATTGATTATGCTTATGAGGAAAATAATATGTTTGCATTGTCATTTTTGGCTAGTGAACCTAGAAGTTATGTAAAAGTTAGTCAAAAGAAATAATGGGTTGATGCGATGAAATTAGAGATGAATTAAATTGAGAGGAATGATATATTGAATATTTTTCAACCTAATTTTGATAAATATGTTATTGGAACCAAGTGGGTCTACAAGACCAAATTCAAGAGTGATGGTATGATTGACAAGCTAAAAGCTAGACTAATTACAAAAGGGTTTGCGCAAACACATGAGGAAAACTATGATGAGACTTATGCACCCATGGCACATCAGGATAATATAATACTAATTATTTATATAATTTCTCAAGCAATATTTAAAATCCATCAAATGGATGTCAAATGTACACTCCTAAATTTAGTTCTTGAAATAGAAGTATATGTGGGGCCGCCATAAGGTCTTGAGGTAAAGGGTAAAGAGTTTTGGGTATATAAGCTGAAGAAGGACATTTATGGGTTGAATTAAGATAAAATATATTAATAATAAATCAATAATTATTTATTGGATCAAGGCTTTTCAATAATTCAAAATGAACCAACTTTTTACATACAAACATTTAGTTCTAATGTTTTATATGTTTGTCTCTATCTAGATGACTTGATCTTTATAGGTAGCTCTATAGAGATGTTGAATAGATTCAAAGAATATCTGAAATAAAAAATTTATATGAATTATATTGGAATTTTGAAGTAATTTATTAACATGGAATTCCATAAAATTAAAGAAAAAGTATTCATTTGTCAAGATAAATATGTCCAAGACATGTTAAAAAAGTACAATCTTCATGATTCTAAACTAGTGGACACTCCAATTGTAAGTGGAGAAAATATAATGATATAGGATGAATTTATTCAGTTGATGAAAATAATTTTAAAATCATTTTGTTAGGTTTGATTCATCTCACTATGACAAGACTTGATATCAATTATGGGGTTTCACTAGTTTCTAGTTTTATGGGCAAACCATCACTCAAGCATTTGCAAGTAGCAAAGATAATTTTTAGATGTGTAAGAGGTAATTATGATAATGTTATTAATTTTTTACCAATAAATACATTACATTTAATTTGATACATTTATTTATATTAAGGAGGATATCTTAATGATAAGAAGTCAACTTCAAGTTATTGTTTCACATTGGGAAGTGGGTTGGTTTTATATTCATCAAAGAAATAAGATACAATTGAATTATTCTATACTGAAGTTGATTATATAATAATTACATAATATTGGACATAAGGATTATTTTTGAGAAGACTCTTAACTAATTTAGAGAGGCTCAACTTGAGCCAACACAATTTTATTGTGATAACAATGGGGCAATACAATTATTCAAGAATCTCGTTTTCCATGCTAGAACCAAGCATATTGAACTCAAACATAATTTTGTCAGAGACTTGTTCAATAATAAACATTTTTCATTGATCATGTGAGAAGTGAATATTAATTTTCTGATATTTCCACCAAGGGATTGATTAATAGGATTTAAGGAAGACTTAAGGAGTTGATAGGCATCTCTCCTCTTTACATCAAATGGGGGAATGTTGAGTATGATGTCAATGTCAAAAATTGATTATTGATATAAGAATATGATTTAGTTGTGTTTTATTATTTTAAGAGGGTTATTTAATTTGGTTTTTTCCTAGATTAATTATTTGGTCAATCTTGAACATTTTTCATGAACTCCAAAAAAAATAGCTAGAAGTGTTAGTTATAGTCCAGTTCATTGAATATATGCTTAGCTAAGATAAAAAAATTATCCATTCATCCCAAATATTTGGGGTTAAAATTTAAGTTATTTTAGTCAATTTACTACTTTCTATGGATTTGAGGTGCCTAGCTTGTCTAGTGTGCATGTCTGTGCTTACTTGTTGAGAAAGGCATCTTGCATGTTGACCTTATCTTATCAGTGAATCAAACTTGTTTTATTGAGTCAAATTTTAGTTATATTAGAGTTTATTTCTAAAATTCTACTCTTATTTAACTTAGTTTTTTAGAAAAATATTAATTTAACATTAACTTGTCATGTAAGTTACTTATAATTGGCTAATTTTAACATTTATTATTAATAAATGATTATGCACAAGTGTGGCACAATAATTATTCTTGGAAAATGTGTTTATATATTTTTATCTCTAATTTTTATCACATGTATTCATAAAGGAAAACCATCAAGCTTATGTATTGTAATTTTAATCTATTCAGTGCATATTTTATCATCACTCATACTTACGACAATACTAGATTAACAACTAGTAATTCTAGGATAAATTGGATGATATATAACATAATTTTCAAATTAAATCAAAGATGATTTTCAATCCCTCCATACATTAAAAATTTTCAATTGGTGTATGAACCTTGATGTAATTTCTTTTTGCATTTTATGAATGAAAGGGGTGAGGGACCTCATAATCCTCTTTTACTAATTAAAAAAAATATAGGTGAAAACTTCTTGTTTTCTAGGTTTAAAAGTAACCAAACATCCTAAGACATTTTTTTTCTATAGTCTCAAGTTAAATCTTACTAAGGTCCTAATAATATATATTACTATCTTTTAATAAGGGAAGAATACCATTATCATAGTTTACCCCTTATGTGTTCATATTTTAGTCCTTCCCCATATTTGAATAAAAAATAATATGATGGTAATAAAACCCAACCACCAACTATATATAATGGCATAATTCAACTTTCAAGTATCATATAATCATAAGAAATATTTAAGGATAAATGGTTTGAGGGTTCTGGGGGAGTCAATGGAAGTAAGCTCCCTTTAGCTCACCAAACATCCATCAAACTCATTCCCACTTCTATCAGTCAACATTATTTACAAACATAAATTCATCATCCCTTGATTAAGAGTTAATATTAATTATGTTTTAATAAGACATTCAATAAAGCATTATATATTACAGTATGTAATAAGCAGGGAAAATATTTTTTAGTCCTTATTCTTGTCTTTAATTATTTATTAATATAATTTTTCAATCCATACTTAGTTAACATTCATAGCCATACATATAATCATTCAAGGTATGTGAATGAGGTATACTATAATTCTAATGTCCATCCAAGTTTGATATAGTAAACTAGTAATTCTATTAAATATCAAGGCATGGTGGTATTAGAGAAGACTATAGAAGCAAAGATCCCATTGGACTCACTAGCACTACCATCATTTTAATATATCAAGAAACAAACTCAAAAAAATAGATATTGCCTATATTTCCTAAGGTAACAGTCCATAAGGAGAATCTCAAAATTATTTATAATCATGTCCTAATAAAGAAAAAATCAACTGCTACCATAGTTATGTTATCATCAATGGTGAATTTGGAGGTGGGGTAGATTAGTTAAGGAGAAATTAGTTCCTATTGACTAATACAACTCACTTCTACCATATCCATTTAATACTAAGATAATATAGTGTTCAAAATATTAACCCTCAAAGGCCTGCCAACTCTCATAAAATAAAAAGATACAATCATTCATGAATAAGCTTGAATTTGTATACACTCAGGATATCTTTTGTTAAAAAAATAACTTATAAATGATTATAAATTTTTACAAGGTCAAGTTTTTTATAATTTATGTTAAAATCATTCTATAAGAAAAACATTTTAGTAAACCCCTTTAAGACTTTTTAATGATACACACAAGCGCTTAAGCATATTCAAATTTGATCAACACAGTTACAGTATGAAGACTGGAAAAAAACCTTAAGAAATAATAACCATAGTTAAATTTCATCATATAAATTCCTTTTACAGTAATAAATAAAAGTATAGGCAATAGATAAAACAAGAGGTTCTTTATTAAAAAAATCAGGTACCTTATGCTATGATAGATGTTGGGACCATGCATGTTATAGATCTAACACAATACATATATATTAAAACATATATCAAGCATTCCCAATTCATAATCAAAACTAGGGTAAGTATATTATTCCATGAGGAATAATCCTCATGGACTATGGTGATTATGAAAGAAAAACATATCCATATAGATACAATTCTTCACTAGTCTTCCCAAAATGGCTTAACTAGGGAGTTTTTAGAGCAAGGGTTCCATAGCCTGATATTTAAATGAAACAAATTCTGAGTTTCATACTACTAAAATATTAAAATTCTAACAACAAAGCTACAACTCAAGTACAAATATACCCAATTGTAAAAACTAGAGTTTTATTAAAATAAAACACACATCAAGGATTCTACCTCAATACCCTATGAATATATAAAAAAAGCTTAAGCATTCATTTTAAAAATAAGAGGGTTGATAATTTTAAGCTCCAAATCACATGCATGTTACACAATATGTATGTTGATACTATCTCCATCTGAGCACATTAAAATGGAAAAATACATCGGTTCCTAGTTAACCTCTTCTTCTCTATGCTAGCCAATATCACAAACTACATTTCAAAGTAATATATCCTGATATCAAAAAGTCTATGGTTGATAAATTACCCACCAATGATTTATACACATGCATAAGTCCAAGTTTTGAGTAAGAGTGGTTGTTGTGCTCCATTCACCATTAAAGGCATTGAAATTAACTAATTCCTTCAAAATGACTTGAAGTATAAAAAATAATTAACTCATGTGGCCAAATGGCCTTCTAAAAATTATAATACTCAATTAACCTCAAGGTTATGAACAATAAAATTCCACATAGTGGAGTAATCCAAAACTACCTCTCTATTCCTTTGGCATGGAATTTGTAAAACTATCCAAATACTAGGAAGATAAATAAAAACCTGTCATATCTCTAACATGAAAAGAGGCAATGTAGGTTAATAAAAATTATATCCTTTAGTAATTAAATGACCTAATATCATACCAAGATCAAGTCTTAACCATAAATTTCATTTAATAAGGTTACAACATAAATACCATATGCTCAACCCAATGACCACTTATGGTCTTACAAGAATTTAAAATATTATTGCACATTAGCATATAAATATACATATGACATGTTATATAAACCATAAGGTATTAAAATATGACATCAGGTTATAAAATATTATATGTTACTATATTTTAATAAAACTACATACCAATAACCCTTCTTAACATGTCATGGCTTCAAGACCTCAGCCAATGTTTTGGCTTTCAATAATTGTGACTAAACCATGAGATAAAATGTCTTGGTGAGCATAATAAAAATATTAAAAAAATATCAAGGATAAAATCAAAACCAAGATATCTATTGACTAAATTATAAGTAAGTTTCACACTAAAAACACCAAAATAGACATCAAAAGACACCAATTTTAACAAAAGTATAGATTAAGAAAATTAAGCAAAAGATGAACGGAAGAAATAAAAATCATATCACACACATAAATGTATAAATAAGTTAAAATTACACATATAAATAAGGAAATTATAAATAAATAAAAAAGGAAAATAATATTAATAAATGAATATAGATAACAAACGTTGTGTGTTGATTGGTTCCCAAAGTCTCTCCTAAGATTCCTTAATTAAAAATGTTGCACCTCTCTAGCATCCACTTCAATTAATTGACATGTAGTTATTTTTAGTCTCATAATGTGTGAATCATTAATAATTATCAATGATAATCACAAATAAAATAAGATACAATAAATACTAATTAGTTATGAATTGTATTTAACCAATCTAATTTAATGAAACATCATTAATACTAGATATATATAGTAATCATTATTTAATTAGAATTAATAAAATAATTATTAACATATGTCCATAATAAGGTTTATTTATTAAAATAAATTCTTTCCATTCAATAGTTGGTAATGGGTTGTGACACCCTTCCCCTATTGGAAAAGTAATCATCCCCGATGTCTTATTTAAAGAAACCATAATTAAATAAATGAGAAAAAGGAATGTATACTTCATAAAAATAGTCTAAAGTATAACACTCCTTAGTTTATTTGTCCTAATTAAACTTACACGAGAATACTTATTATTTTTGAAAGTGAAGCTTGCACATTCTAAACACTCTCAAGGGTTCTATTAATCCTAGATCTCGGACCTATTAAGATTTCTAATCAAGCACGTGGATAAAATAAACATCATACTTTTAAAATATTAAAATATGATTAAATTATGTAATTGAGTGAGTATGAATTAGTGCAAGCCTATATTTAACTTTATTGATAACTTCTAAAACATCAAAAGGACCAACATATCTAGGTGACAGTTTGGAAGACTTGCCAAAATTAATTAAACTCTTATTCAATTTTACCCTAAAATATACTTTATCTCCTAATTATAATTGTCTTGAGTCTATTTTATTATATACATAGATTTTTTGTCTATTATAAACCTTTATAAGATAATTCCTTACAATCTTAACTTGTTCTTTCATTTCCTTCGCATCTAAAGACCAACGATCGCACAGTCTTCAATGTTGTCCCAATTGAGAAGAGTGTAAAGTTTCCTACTATAAATAAATTTAAAGATATCATTTCTAAAATTTATTATTGTGTGTTATTTTAAATAAATTATATGAAATGAAAATACTCTTCCTTTTTGTACTATGGATCCATAAAGTACATTCATAACATATATTCCAATACCTAGTTTACCCTTTCCATTTGACCATTGATATCTAGATGATATGTAGAACTGAAGTTAAATTTCAATCTCAAAGATGCACACAAGTTTTAAATAAACCTTAACATCATATGAGTATATATATTTGAGGTAATCCTCTCTGGGACACCATGTAATCTGAATATTTTTAAAATAAATATTCTTTCCAAAACCAAAGAATTATCCATTTAGTTTCTTGGAATGAAATGAGATACATTTTTTTAGCTTATCCACCAAAAAAAATAACACCATGTTTGTTATTATACATTAGGATACCCTTAATGAAATCCATATTGATAACCTACCATTTCCACTTGGGAATCACACGCTGATACAATAGTCCTTTCAAGTGTATGTGTTTAACCTTAGCCCACTAGCACTCAAGACACATATCCATAAAGTTTATTGCATATATTTTTAGACCTAGATAGTAATAAAATTTCTTGAGGTATGCCAATAATTTATTCATTCCTAGGTAACCTAAATAAGAATCATAATTTGCCTCCTCAATCACTTTGGTCCTCATACTTCCAAGCTCAAGAACATAGACTATGCCTCTGAATATTAGAAGAACATCACTCTCAAAATAATAACCATTGTAATAGTGATATTAATAATCACTTTCAAAATTTAATAGGAAAGTTCCCCAAAATTATTTATTTTAATGTTATTCTAATCGTAGCCATAATAGATGTGTGCCATAATCAGCTAAGAGCATCAACCACCATATTTTTATTTCCCTTGATATACTTAATTTTGAAATCATATTTAAATAAGAACTCCTATCAAATCCTTTTCTAGACATTCAATTTGGGTTGAATAAACATATACTTAAGTTCGAGTGATCAATATTAAACTCAAATGGCTTACCTAACTAGAATTTCCTCCACATATACAACGCATGAATAGTAACTACTAACTCTAAATCATAAGGTGTATAATTCATCTCATTTAGCTTATGTTTTATGGACTAATAAACCACTACTTGGACTTCTTTCATAAAACACCCAAACCTCCTCTAGAAGCATTTGTGATAACTAAGAAGTTTATATTTGGCTATGGTATCTTCAAAACTATAGCTAAATATAACTTTTACTTAAAGATTTGAAAAGACTTTTCACACATTTCAAACCATTCAAACATCTTTCCATTTTTATTTAAGGAATTAATGGGATTTTATGTATTAAATAAGTCTTCTTAAAACTTTTTATTATAACTAGGAAGTTTCTATAAAACTATAAATCTCATGCACATTTTGGGATGTAGGCTAGTCCTTAATTTATTGAGTTTTGGATGGATCCACTGAGATTCCATATGATGAAATGATATATTGAAATAAAACAAATTTGTATAACTTTCCAAAAAAAAAAAAATTCCTTATTCACTATAATACTAATTAAAATTTCTTAATGCACTCTTATTCTATTTAGGAATATATCAAAATACCATCTAAGAACACTAGTACCAAACTATCCAAATTTAATTTGAAGACACTATTCATGAGGTTCATAAATACTATAGTTCATTCATAAGTCTAGAAGGTAACATTGCAAATTTTTAGTGCCCATACTAAGATTTGAAAACCTTCTTCAAAATATCTTCCTCATGAATCCTCAATTAGTGGTATCCCAATCTCATATCTATCTTACAAAAGATTTATTCCTCAGACATTTGATCAAAAATATCATCAATGTAGGGAAATAGATACACATTCTTAAATTTTTATTTATTAATCATCCATTAATCAATGAAAAATAGACTTAGTATTAATCATTATTTTTAATAAACACTATAAAAGCCCCTAACATTGACACATTTAGGTAAATAAACATCTTATAAAGTATCTCACGAGGTTGTACCTTCAACTTAAAAAGCTTAATCATTATCATAAAATTATGATATTTGTATTTATGCTTATATCTATGCATAATATCGACTAAAAAATAAAACTCTATCCTTGAGGAGAGTCTAGGTAGCTCCTTAGGGAAAATATATTGAAACACATGGAAAAATGAATAGTCCTCAAAAGTGGGTTCCATTGTATTACTACTATAATCAATGCATATATAGTAAAGGATTCATCCTTTTATTTACACATTTTTAAATATAGAACTAGTTTTTTCTCAAATATGATTGGCCTTTTAACCCATTGAGCTTTCACTATGTTCTCTTGATCATCTAGGCTAGTCACTAAATTTAAGAATCAATCAACCCTTATTTGATGTCACCATAAAAAAATTACTCTAAGGATCATGTCATATGACCCTAATGGTGTAATAAAATATTTAATGAATTATACAAGTAAATGAGTTCTAACTTAACCTCATATAAACATTGCTTTACTTTTTTCTTTGCTCATTTTCCATAATAAACTATTCATGTATTTTTTGTCAAACTAACCTTCCTAAAACTTTAACTAAATACCCTAAGAGTTATAAAAAATTAATTTTATTGTATGTTAACAAAAATGGAAATAAGATGGCTAAAAATTTCACCTAAATCCTTTGTAGGCATCATATAAAGATATAATTAGTAATGTTTACCCTAATTCTTATTTTAGGCAAAATAAGGAATGAACTATAGAAATGAATAGATCTAATAATATTGTTATGAAAAAAGAAAATTTAGATCTACCCAATTGGATAATAATAGTAACAAGACAGAGTGATAAAATACCTTGATTATGAAAAGTACAAAGGATAAGAAATGATCACACTAGTTTTATAATATAAATATGGGATATGGATATAGAACATGACTATGTAAGTTGATTGTGCACTATTCTAAACCATGATGTTACCTTTGGATCCTCCAAGAAAAAATCACAATATATGTAAATTCAATCTAGATAGATTCATTTTAGATAGATTTACACCATTAAATATATATTTGTTTCATCGAGTTTTTCTTGTGTAGGGTTGTGAAACCTAAGTTTTCTATCACTAGTTTGTGTCTTGTTTTCTGATCTTTTTTACCTATAATTTATTTATTTTTCAAGAATAACATGTTGAATTGATGATTATTTTTATATGATATAGATTCATAAATATATATCAATTTCAAAATAGAGAACAAATAAGTAGTTAGGTCACATAACCACAAAGTGAAGTTATAAGATACATATCCTGCATGCTCAAAAACACACCCCTTGTAGTTCATGCAATTTTTATATTAATATTCAAACTAGGACTTCAATATCCTCTCCATATATGGAGATGCAAATATGTATTATTCGTTTAAGCCTTCATTTAATATAATTTGTATTGAAACATGAGCATTAGTTTGTATGAGTATAACTATATCTTTATGAGTGTTTTTAGACTAATTTGGAATAATGTATTGACCTAATAATCCCTTATTCCCACCATCCTTATTATTAAAATGAATTTTAGGAACTTTGTATGTATAATATTCCTTTGGTTTGAATTATGAATTATTGGCACACTACCCAACATTAAAAATGTATAATGAATAAAAAAGGCCCAAAAAAACATAAGAAAATAAGGGAAGCTCAAGAACCCATAGAAAGAAAAGAAGGCAAACTTGTGCTAGGAACAAATTTGACCAAGGATGGACCTGCACTAGTCATGTGTCTATCCCAAGATAAAAATATATTAGGGAGAGATA
Source organism: Torreya grandis (assembly GCA_037957365.1). NCBI lineage: Eukaryota > Viridiplantae > Streptophyta > Pinopsida > Cupressales > Taxaceae > Torreya > Torreya grandis. Next base: position 5,125,245 of record JARHVA010000473.1, read on the forward strand.
GAGGAAATTAAAATGAGACAAAAATAAAGATAGGAGGGGATACCTAAAAGGCCAACAAGTAAGACAATTTGAAAATAAAATAATATAGATAAAATGGGATTTTACTAAGAGGAAGAAAGATAAGAAAATATCAGAAATGTTCTAATACATAACTATGTTAAGGTAATGAACCATATATTAAAGACAATTCCAAAAACATTACAATAAAGATCATCATACCAAATTTAAGTGTCTACATAATGCCCCTACTTTGATGTGCATATGAGGTGGTGCATGCATATGTATTATTAAAAATGGCACATGATTTTCAAAGTGTACCTTGATTTACCATAAGAGGAGGAAGATGAAGCTTTTTGTCATGATTCTATCTACACTGTTGGTTGAAAACCTTGATATACCTATGTGCATTAGCCTTATGCAAACAAGAAATTAATGCCATATCAAGTTCATGGTGAATTAATAAAAAAATGAATTAGAAATTAGAAATTTGTAATTAACAAGAGGGAATATGAATGAATACCCTTGACTGGAATTTCCCCTAATGATGTAATAAAATACTTCTAAAACTATACTTTTGATAGGCGTTGAAACATATTCAACACTTCTCTCAGAGTCAATAGGTCCAATCCATTTCTCAAGTAGGGAATTAGATATATTTTATTCTAGTTTAATAAAGTTCACTCAATTTTGAAAAATACCATGATATATTCACCTTTTTTGAGGTAATGAATGAACAGACTCATGTATGCATTAATTCATCTCAAAATAAAAGTTATTTTCATCATATTCTAAAATAATAATATACCTAAAGCATCAATATTCTTAACCATATGTAATGAGATTTGAAAATAGTTGATACCCTCATAATGCTTATAAATATTCATAGTTAGAATAAATGAATTGGTATCTTGTAATGCCCTATAGTATCATGTAAATTGAAAATACAGTGTAGTAAAGATAATTTCCTATCAAGCACAACATAAAGGGGTAAGATGGACCCTCAAGAAATGTAAGATGGGAAAAACTAACATGCCTCAAATGTTGAGAAAATTGCCCCAGTTAATCTAGATATAGTAACAATAATTCACACACATAGTAATATGCCCCCATAAATGATATAGAATGTATAAATGATAACCATGTCATGTATGTAACATAATAAATATAGTAATCGATCAATACTCACTAGAAGAGGGTATAATAATTATTATGTTTGTTATGAGAGGGGTTATTATGATGCTTTCCATGTGTAACCCTAAAGGGGGAATATAAATGACCATGGAGGTCTAACTAGATATGACTAAAATTATTCATATGTGTGGGTATGATACCCCCACAAGTAGAGATGTGAATGAATATGATCCATGAATAATATGTATGGGTATGGGGCCATCATGGGTTGACATGTGCCACATTCACTAATATAAAATATAAATATGAATACTAAGATAATTCAAAATGTGTTTAGGATAATGTTGTATCAATAATACTCAAATAGTGACCATTTTTAATATGCCCCTGTGCCTAGAAAAGGTAAGTAAGAGCATACAATCATTTTAGGTTCAAGATCATTGTATAATATTACATTTCCCCCAAGTTGTAAGGTATACATAATAGATTTTGATGGTGAAATAATTTTAAAATATGACCTAATGTGTGGTATGATATTGATAATATTTTTAAATGAACACCACCCCTAAAATGGGCAAAATGTATCATGTAGTAATGAGAAATATGTATAAGTATGATAGTGTATATTCATAAATTATTAGTGTGTTTTATTAAAATTAAGAAATGTAAATCACCTTTATGTCATAATTTACCATGTTAGTGTATAGTAGAAACTATTGTATATCACTCTCTACAATAATTAATCTTTCGTCACTACATGTGTTAATAAGCACATTTTTGAGAGAAAATACGGTTTTGTATTCTCTTAATTTTAGGGTGGATTTGAAGCGCATGTCCTTTGAATATTGGAAAATGTTTTTTTCAATATTTTAATAGATTCCAACATGAATAATATAATTTTGAAAGTGTAATAACTCCCAAGATAATAGATAAGTAATTCAGGAAAGCCACAAATGTCATTTGATTGGTCGTATAAGGTTGTGTTTTCTAGAACTTTGTCCAATTAGCATGTGAATAGTTTCATTGTTGAAACTTTAGGTGTAAAATATTCATAATTTAAATTTAAATAATTTTTTTTTAAATCATTTGTAATTTTATAATTTGTGATTGAGTATATTTTGAGCTCTTAGTATACTATGATGGTGTCCAAGAAAAATGTTATTACCCAATAATTGGATTTAGTTTACACTCAGATTGTAGCTAGTCAAGATGTAATGGAAGTATTATTATATTTTTTATTTTCATAAAAGTGTCTATTTTTTATTTTTAAGTTATTTTTAGTCAAGTTCAGGCATCACTAAATGTGACCTTGATTGATGAGTTTATATGTGATCTATCGAGTCTAACGATCTTACCCTATGAGTCTATCTTTTTCAGTGATGAGAATTTCCATTAATTTTAATTATTCCATATTGTTTATGACAAGTCTAACTATTATTATACCGAAAGTGACCATGATTGTGCCAATTTTGACCATTGAATTATACCAATTAAATTTTATTTTGAATATTTAAATTTATACCCTTGAATAAAATTAACTAACATTCATATTTATTTATTTATTTATGGTTAGAATGATTTATTTAGTGAGAGATTTTAGGTATAAAAAATCTTATGGTTTTGTATTTGAGCGTGGCCTTGATGTTAAATACCAATCTATTGTTGAGGCTTTTATACTCAATCATGTAACCTAGTTAGGTACCATCACTACAAATTTATCTCTACTGATAATAGTCCCTAAGCATTATGATTATGACACCTATATTTTTCATCTCACCATAGGCGAGATGAATATCACCTTGGAGGATGTGTTGAGGATCTTATGTTATCCCATTCAAGGTATAATTATTCATGTTTCTTAGTTGAGAGATGCTAAGAGATCATTCGATAAAATTTGTTATAGAGGTGGTTTTAGGGGCCAAGAAAAGGTGGTTATAACTTGTTGATTGAACATTTGGTGGTTATATATTATTTTTATTGGTTTTTTCATTGTGGTATATATGAGCCATTATGAACTGGTATATGGATTTAGACTCATCATTTAGGATATTGAGAAACACAACATGGTTTATAACTAGAGGAAGTGCATACTAGCACATTTTTATCAAGATTTATATAACTATAAATCATGGTGCCATGGGTTTGGTGTTTGGGACTTTATTAAAAGAGTGATTATATGAGAATATTGTTGTTATCCATCTACTTGGTATGCCTCTTTAGACCTAGAATATACTTGAGATATATGCAAGTAGATGGATTTATTGACATGGTTGAAGAATTAATACATATGACATTACCAAATTTTATGAGGCCCTTGATGTGTTAAAGGTATATAATATTATTTGGATACTATATACTCTCCACCCAAGATATCCCAAGGATGTAATAATGTTTTGTTAGTTGAGAGTTAGCTAGTCATTGATAGACCACCATGGTGTGTGATAATAATTTTAGTACTAACACATTGCATGATAGTTTGAGATTCCTTAGGATCAATCCCTTGCACCTCATGTGGGGAGGTGTTTTTATAGAGATATGCCTTGATAAGGGAAGATTTTTACTCCTAGAGATTTGATATCTAGTGAGAAATAAATCTAGATGACTATTTAGATCATGCATTTGTTGATTTGGGTATAGATGACATGGCCATGACACAATGATACTTTTGATGGTGGATAGGAGTTCAATTAGTGATCATATTACCACTTACATAAATTGGTGATAAAAAAGATAGTGGTTATGGACCTACAAGTGGTGATGTATATGTTTACAATGTTGGGCCTAAAGGAGGTGATGGAGTCAGAGGTAGACCTAATGTAGTAGTAGGTTTCCTTACACATGAGACCCATGAGGATCTTATTAAGTGTTTATAAAATACTATTTATCAATTTTTATTATTTTACTATTATAATTTATGTTAATGTTATTTTATGCATTTTTTATTTGTAGTATCAGCTATGTGGATCAATCTTGTTGAGGGTATAGAACAAGTGATAACTTATGATATTCTAGTGATAAAAGATCTATTTAAGGACTTGACTACCATTTATAGATATTATGCACCATTATTTAAGACTTTATATGGATTTTTTGAGTTACATATATCAATAAGTGATAGGTTAATGATGAGTTACAAGATTATGCATTACAAGAACATTAATATAAGGTTCCCCCATAGGCACATGTGACACTAAAAATTGATTTTATGAGACCTTTTGCTGAGGAGAAAGCCTAAATTAGTGATCATTAGACAAAGGCTTGTGAGGTATTAATATTTTTTAGGAGTCATGGTTTCATTCCTATGAGTCTTAGTGCATGTAGTGGTTAGAATGGACACTCAAGGAGTGGACTGATGATGCCTTACTTAGAGAGAGGTGAGAGTGGTGTTATTAGGACTCATCAATCTAGATCCAAGGAGGAGGGTGGGAGTGAACACTCTCCCCCACATTAGAGAAGGTATTAAGTTTATTTTACTTTTCATGGGTCATAATACTCCAATTTAAAATTTATCTACTTGTCTCTCTATTTGGTGATATATATATATATATATATATATATATATATATATATATATATATAGAAGGTAAAAATTTTCACAATTTGACACAAGGGTCCCTATTTTTTGGAAATGGGGGTATGTTGACCTCAAAAATTTATTAATAAAAATAAAACATATATTAATTTTACCAAGACATATATGTCTTATGCCAAAGAGATCAAAAATGTAAAATGCAAACATATAAATTAAACACAAATAATTTTGTGTGTGATGCATCGCTTTTTTATTTATATGTTTAATTTATATGTTTGCATTTTAAATTTTGAGATATTTGGATTAAGACATATATGTCTTGGTAAAATTAATATATGTTTTATTTTTATTAATAAATTATTGAGGTCAACATACCCTTATTTTTGAAAAACAGGGACCCTTGTGCCAAATTGTAAAAATTTATACCTTAAAATTGAAAGGTCACTTGATCAAAGTGTTATTAGCATGTTTGCACATAATTATTAGCATTTGAAGATCATCCACACCATGATTTTTTTGGATTATTAGTTCATGGATCTAGTTTAACCTTGTCTAAATTTACTAACAATGGATCTTCTTGTTTTAGATTACAGGTCTAATGGTGCTCATTTAAAATAGACAATTTATTGGGTTCATAATTTTATGGTTTCATCTCAATTTGGCCTCTTAATAGCCTTTGACATATATAAAGTAAAATTAATCCCATGTTTAAATCTTATTGAAACCCTCATTCAAGAAACCCTATCCCTAGTTCTTTTGGACCAAATTCAAAATTGGCGAGAACAATTCATGTGGGAATACTTTAAAAATGCCATGGACTTAGTTCAATTTTTTATACTAATTCTTAGTCATGTTTTTAAACATAACCAAAACTTAGTATAAAAAAATTATATGCTTGGTCCCCTTTATGTTTGAAGTCCCTTGTTCTATTTTACCTTAACATGGTCTAATTTTATCATTGCAGGGTCATTTTATTATGTTCCTAAGCTTGGTATGAATAATGTATGGTCCTTTTGTTATAAATTAGACTAAAATATTAGTCCTAAAGTCTCATTCATATTTATTAACATAAATAATAACTTAGTCTTAATATTTTATCCTATGTTCCATATACCTTCGAGTCTTAACTTAGATGTTGTACATCTTTGAAAAATCAATGACCCATATTTACTCGAACAAAGTCAATTAGATAGTGAGAGATAAGATTGATGATAAATCTAAGATTTTGATCCATTATAACAATCTCGCTCAATCACATGGATCAAGATCGATGGTCTATATTCACTCATATCACCAAGATTCAATGATGCAAGATCGAAATGGGTCCCCACCTTTTTATGACATAGACATAACCTAAGTTTTTACCTTAAGGTTTTTATTGTAGTTATTAATAAAATAAAACCTTAGACTAAAATTTTATGTTATGAATTTATTATTCAAAGGGTCCTTTTGTTATATTACAAGCTTATGCTATGACTTTATTATTTGCATGGTCCTTTTATCATGCTTTTTAAGCTTAGATTAAGAATTTAGACTAAAGCTTTATTTGTATTTGTTAATATGAATAAATACATTAGTCTAAGACTTTGGTCTAAATCATATATATTCCTAGGCTTAATATTTTTATAACTATAGGGACCAATCATGTTTGATTGCTCAGATCATGATTTACAACCTACATTTACTTAGATGAGATTAATCTAACGGAGTTAGATCCACATTGAAAAAGTCAAGCCATGGACCCTATTTTAAACATCAATCACATTACTAAGGTTCAACAATATGCATTCAAGTGTATGGACCCATATCAATAGAGTGTATCAAGTCAAGACTTTTCAATGAAGATCTGAGTTAATGCAATACTACCATGTGGAAAAATCATGTGAATTGATAGAATTGATAAGGTGTAAAGCTCAAAAGGCTTGTAGGACTGCCAAGTAGCACAACCTTGGGGCCTGACACATATTAAAACTTGAGTACCTTTTAAGGATCAATGTTCTGCATTGATTCATACCCATCAGATCCAATGGTGCATAATCAATGTTTAAAATTTAGACCCTACAAGCAAAACCAAGATGGCCAAATGGTAAAAGTGCATGAGCTTAAAATATTGATAGAGTATATATTTAAGAAGGCCCATAGGACTACCAAGTAGCACATCCTTAGATCTCAATACATATAGTGACTAATGATGTTCAACTCAAAGGATCAAGATAAATGACTCACATTGATCCAAGCAAAGAGATCTAATGGTACGAGTTAAAAGAATGATTTTAAAAAGGAAACAATCAATATTTCAAAAATTAATGAGTAAGTATAGCATGAAAATGCCACATAGATGCCATGATGATACCACATAGATAGAAAGTGACAAAACTAAAGATTTTATGGGCTTAAAAAGGCAAAAGTATAAATACCAAGATCTAAATGAAATCTAAGGCACAAGATCACTTAAGTGCAAATAACCACCACCATTAAAGCTCTAAAAGGACCTGTAGAAGAACCCTAACATCTATAAAATCCCTAATTTGATCCATAATTCATCACAATTAAGTCTAGGAGAGAGAATTATCATCAAATTAAGTGCAATTTGATCTAGATCCAAAGAACAATCCATTAGTGAGAAAATTATGTCATTTTTAGACCATGGTATCTAAAAAATCACTTAAAAAGAAAATACAAAGCTCTATTTGACTTCAAATGCCAAGGGGAGATTCTTAAAGGATATATAATTTGATGCCACTACCCTAAACATGGGAGATAATAACTAGTCCAAGCTATATTGGACCATCAAAGAGAAAATGATCATCACAAAGGAAGAGGAAATAAACTTGTCTATGAAAAGGAGATATTATGATAATGTGGCTATCCAGATGACAAGACTACACTTTATAGTGTACAAGCCTAAGGCACTACATTCTATTAAAATTCTCTCCCCTATTTTTAAATATTGAAAATTTGATAAAGTCATGATAGTTAATGAACACACTCACAAAATCATAGCTTATGTCTTGATCATAACTTTTGAGAGTTAATATAGATTTATTAAGCCCCAAATAGGCATGACCACCATAAATAATTGGGCTAAGGAAAATGATCTAAATATAATCCTTATCCCACAATTGTATTTTGGGAATCAAGTATTCTCAAACTTTAATGGTAATATCATATAGCCAATTCAGACCTAGATCAAGATCATTATGACCTTAATGAATAGGCTATTTGGAAATCTAACCACAACCTATGTAGATTCAATATGGGTACCCTTGATCTATTTTATGGTTGAAAAATATCTCTCCCCACTCTTTGGTGAAGTTATTAGTACTTGTTTGTGTAAATAGATTTCCATAGTTAAGAAAAGAACTATGGGCTAATTTTACATGATGTCATACTTACTGGATGCCTTGATTTCCACCACCAAAATATTAGGCCTTAGAGAATGGTCACCTGATGGGACACAAATAGTGTCCCAATTTTACTTCAAGTTACATATTTTTAAATAAAAGGACCATATGTAATTCATATGTAATTATGTCTATCTATCCTTTGTTGAGTCCATCATAAGAATTCCCATGATGAGAGTCAACCCTATGATCAAGAAATATGTTGAAGCTATATGAGATATATGGCTATATCCTTATTGTACTAGAATCAAGATTGAGGGGATACAATGCACCCCACTTGGATGACTAGTTCATGTGCCCAATAAACTAGTTGAACAAGAAGTGGCCTTCTAAATATGTAGTGGAATAGATGGTATTTGAAGGAAAAAGAGGAAAGGAATGCTCCACACCTTCCTTATAACCATTTTTAGGACTATGTTTTAGCAATGGGACCATATTGAGGTTGCCTCTAAACATAGGGTCTCTTTTAGATTATAGCATGATGAACTAAGGTAGTAGGATCCTCATGGAAACATTATGGGGAATTTGAAGACAAAGGGTATCAATATGATTTATGGGCACCATCTTGGACCTTATGACCCAATCTACACCAAAGCTTATTCAGCCACTAAAGTCTTGGAAAGATTGAAGAAGCATAACATCAATTTAAAAGCTAGATTACTAAGGGAACATAAACCAAGTGATGATATATAGCATCTAGGGCCAAGACAATACCATATTTTAGGAGATACATCTTCTATACCTCCTCTAATATGACCAAAAGAATAGGAGAGGAGACCTAAGGAGATTACATTTTCCTCAACCTAGGAAATACAACTAGGATCACTAATTGAAAGAATTGACATAATAGAATTAGATCCTAAAAAATAGTGGAATATGCCCTGAAGGCACTAGCTAGTGCCTATCAATTAGATGAGGAAGATTTTTAAGTAAAGGAAGCTCAGGTTGAAAAGGTAGAGGAAGATAAGTGGAAAGAAGTAAATTTAGACTTGGTGCCTATTGTAACCTAACCCAAAAGAAAAGCTGAGCTAGCCTTGGTCCCATCAAGTGGAAAGAAGCCCAAGTGGAACTTCACTCATCCTTTGAGTGAGGTTAAAATTTTTAGTGAGGATAATCCAATTCATGGCCCAACCATCCCTAAATTATTTATATATGGAAAATTGTAGAAGGTTCCTACTTTGCACCATCCTTGGGTCATAATAAAGTTTATCAATATAACTATGCATGATGAGCTTAAGCCATAGATTGTGGATTTGTAAAAAGAAGAAGAAAAAAGGATGATGGCTCTAGGAGAGCCAATTGGAAAATAGATTGAAACCCCTAATCCTCAAGTTACATAGTCATTAGTTGGCATTAGGCTTGACCCAACAACTGGATAGTAAAGAATCATTGAGAAGAAAGCCATGGTTGGGGGAGAAGAATTAACTTTTTAAAAAGTGGAACCATTTGTTGGTTTGACTCTTGTTAAAGGGTAGAGACCAAGTGAAAACCCTATATTTGAGGAAAATGTGCTTGAATTGGCTCAAGCACAATCATCTCATCAATAGGTTTCCATCAAATGCTTGTAGTAATAGAGGGAGAATATACAAAAATAGAAGGAGAATTTAGAAAGGCAAGCTATTTTATTAGTTCCTAGTGTCATGATCAAGATGTTTGAAGAATATTTCTATGATATATTTGACTCTTTAAAGTCAATATGGTCTAGATAAAATGTTTTGAGCCAATAAGATGTAGCAACAAAATGATTAATCACCCAATGGTAGGGTTGAAAGGACAAAATAAAGGAATTGGCTAACATCTTGGTACGAGATCAAATCCCTAGTTTCAAGACCATCAACTTAGCTCACTTAAACACAACCATGGGATTGAATGTAGAAAATATCAAGGGTTTGAGTACATGGTCCAAGATCTTGGAAAGACTCCTTGGAATTTATAATGAACTACTAGATAGGATAAATTAATTCCTTGGGACCATGATTGCTAAACCAATAATACTCAGTCCCATGGGCCTCATAACATATGAAGAATTCAAGCATAGGACCACCTTGGTCATGCAAGAAGTAAGGAGTAAAATCCAAGGAAAATCTGGGACAAACAACAATAGGGTTATGGATATGATCCTAATAGTAGAAGAAAATATTGTTAAGGTAAGGAACATTAAGGACGCCTCAGGAAGAAATGATAGGGACTTTCGAGACCCAGCTAATTAGGACAATGAGATTTTCTTAGAACTAGTGGTTAATTTAAAGATCATTAATGAGAAACATTGGAAGGTAATAAAGTTAATACAATAGTAATAGGGGACTTCATCAGTGTAAGGATCCCAAGGCAAAGTTAGTTAAGGATATTATTTTTGTAAGCTTTGTAATATTTAGAAAAATAGAATATTCTTTTTTTAAAGGCATGTGCAAATTGTAAACATATTTCTTATAGGTCAATCCACTTGGGAAAGTTTAATGTATTCTAGAAATTTTGTAGAAAGGATAACTATTCTTACACTTGTGCTTTTATAATTGGGTATGACTGACCATCATACTTCCTTGCATTCTTAAAAGGAGTATTGTCATTTTTAAAAAAGAAGGAAGGAGTTTTTGAACCAAAAAACTTGTGTAAACTTTTGAGAAATTAATGCAAGTGAGGAATTATGCAAAGATTATCCATATTCATTTGTCATTTATCATCATGGTTTCTCTCTCACTTTCTAGTTCTCATTTCCAAATTTGAATGGTTCTTATGAAACCTTGGTGTGCATATTTTAATTGCAGAGTGGTTAACTTGTGCCAATGCTAGGTTGATTGAAATTTTTTAAGTTCATTTCATTTACTTTACTCTTCTTGCATTTGGGTTAATGTTGTTTTCTTGTAGGGGTAGATGTTTAAAGTGAACTAAGTTATTATTTACATTACTTTTCATCTCTTAAAGGTTTACATGATGTGTAGTAAGATTTGAGCTCATGCTATTTCATATTATACATTGGTTAAGTGCACACTTGGGTGACATTTTAACTTTGTCATGATGTTTGGGATAAATATTAACAACTCTTTTTTGCCTTACCCTTCTTTTTTCTTCTTTTTCAACCAAGTTGCTCTAGCTTATTTTCCATTATAAATACTCATCTTAGATTATTCCTTAGATTAGAATTTGATCATAATTCACTAATATTATCTTAGATTACTTCACTCTTTGCAAAGATAACTAATTAGCCATGGTGGATCCCAACCACCAAACTTTGTAAATATTTTGAATCAATCCACTTGCTTTACCTCTATTTCATCAATAGATAATAGGATTATCACAACCTACAACTCATGCACATAATTCTTTGAATTTTAAAATGATAAGTGTTATTTAAACACTCTGATCACCTATGATACACATTTAGGCATTGATTTAAATGTATAAATCGCATGTACACATATATATTTTTTCACTTTATCATTTATTGACACTTTCTTTAATGATAACTTATCAAGCTTCAATATTAATGAGATCACACCTTAAAGGGTGAAGTAAGAAAGGGGTGAGTAGGGTTTTGGTTATTTGTAAGAGATTTGAAATCCATATCATGATCATATCATTATCATTTCTAGTACAACTTCCTTAGAATTACCTTCTTACCTACCTCCTTCCATCTACCTCATTCAACTATATTAGTTTACTCATTTCCTACAACATTGGCATAAGTGGATATCATATATTTTTCACCTTTTCCCTTAATGTACTATATAAACTTTGTCTATACCCTTCTGATATTGTATTTTGGCATTTGTAAATTTTTGGCCTAGCCAACATAGTTCAATGTCAATTGACTCCTCTTAACTACATTGACTATGGTGGATGACATCATCTTAACCTATAAGATGGGTTTAGGTATTTGATAACTATATATACAAAAAATATTTCACTCCAATCATATCATATCGCATTGATATGCTTGAATTTCACTCTCATTCCTACCCTAAACCACATTTGGAGGAGTCATAGGTAGAATCTTGTCTTTAAGGAAACTTGTATTATGAAATCCTTAGATATCCAATAGGATAAGTCATTAAGAGTGTTCTTATGTCTTATACCAACCATTTAAGGTCTTAAAAATGAAAATAATATCTTTCAAAGCACCATTGGATAAGGGGGAGATTGAGGTTTGACACATCCACTCCAAGGTAAGTATTTCTAACCTTATGTTCTTTCCTTTATTTCATTTGGTAGATAGATGTTGCTTATTACTTAGTAAATGAATATGTGTATATCCTTGTCTAATTTTTATCTACACCTATACTTTTTTTGGCTATAGGATTTTTTGGACTTTTCATATTCCATTTTAGGTTGGCTAGACCCCCATTTTTAAACCATGTCACCTTACCCATTTTGATCATTCTAACCCTTCCCATTTACTTTACTTTACCTTAATTTCACAACTACCTACATTGCTTATTTTTAATATATATTAATTACATATAGGTATAGTTAGAGCTATATCATTATGTCATAGGCCTAAAGGCTTTAGACTAGGGAAAATTTTAGAGGCTATTTATAATCAAAAGGCTATAAGTAGTTTTTTTTAATTATGAAAATGGCTAATTTTATGAAAATTTACATAGGTCAAACAACCTCAATTTTATACAATTTCTTATACATGTGTTTCAAATCGCTTATAATTTATACTTGATCCTATTTTGGGACACACACTTTCCATAGTTATATGCATGTATGGTTTTGATTCACCAAGAAATTTAATGAGGCATGTAGTGGTTATCTATATTTGCTAGGTATATATGTACGTGTGTGTGTGTGTGTGTGTGTGTGTGTGTGTGTGTGTGTGTGTGTGTGTGTGTGTGTGTGTGTGTGTGTGTGTGTGTGTGTGTGTGTGTGTGTGTGTGTGTGTGCGCGTGCGCGCACGCGCGCGCGCCACAATAAGCTTAAGGTTATAAATATATTTTGGTTGACATGGTTTATTAATTGAAATAAAAAATATTTGAAAGGCCAATTATGGATATGGTTAAGACATTTTGGTAGACCTTATTATATATTTCATAATTTTAAAATTATGAAAATGTTTTGATTATTTTTGGTAACATTTAAGATTTATGGAACCAAGGAAAAAAAACATTCTCTTTGGTTTTAATAACTAAAAAACTTATAATAAATAATTCTCTCTACCTAATATTTATTTTATTTCTAGCATTGAATGTGGTGTAGGTGGAATTAAAGCTACAGGGATCAAGGTTGAGATATTTACCCATATTTGTTATTAATGTGAAAAACAATGTGCCTACAAAGAAGGTAAGGTAATGAACGGATTGATCCCATATATGAGCTCACAATGAGTCATTACTATGGCCAAATTAAACAAGAACGATTTATTTTTTGCATTTATAGGCACATGCAATAATTCTACTCATAGTGGCACCAAATCATTTGCCATCTTCCACACTCTCACCATGTCAAAATAAAAATCAAAATAAATCTACTTTTGCATCAACAATTAATGAGGAAAAGAGCATTACCAATGCAACTTCCAGTTAAATACATAAAGGTAATGGTATTTTTAAATCTTATTCCCAATGCTTAGTGCTAATGTTTTTTGACCCTTTTTTTAATGGACTATGTTTCTCCTTCCATTCAAAAATGCCTATAATGAGAAAGGCATCACTCCAAAAATTATTGGAAAAAATAAAGATAGGTACTAAAATTTATTTCCCTGAGTCTTTTAACCTAAAATTTTATTGATATTATTATAGGATTTGGTGTAAGACATGTGGTTGAACATCAAGAAAGGATCCTATGTAGATGGGAATGTTTATTCATCCTTCATATTGGAGGGACACTATGAAAAAAACCCCACAAAATCCACTCACAAGGCTTCTCTGACCAAATTAACATCTGATGAGAAATTCATCATTAGATCTAAAAGGGAATATTTCGGTTATCTAAAATTCAAGTGAAAATGTTATACACCAATTCCACCTATGTAAGATACAAAAGGCACAACTGGATACAAATGCTACTTTATAAGAGTTTTTTTTTCTAAATTATCATCTTGTTACCATAAATTTACTTCATCCCTCACTTTTACATCTAAATTCAACTTTGTTCCTAAATTTTAAGGTATGATTTTTATTCTTTTTGGATCGAAAAGTGAACTATCATCTTAAGAAAATGACCATTTTATCCTTCACATTTAGTTTAAAGTGGTTTTTAATTAAAAAGAGCACTTTAAAATCCATATTTTCCTCAAATATATATGTGAATCAATGATATTTAATTACATGTATTTGATAATGATATTTAATTGAAATCGGATTCACATATACATATATTTGATTTTCACAGACTTTATTATATAGTTTATAATTTTAAAACTATGAAATTTTTTTGATTTTTTTTTAAGTTATGTCATCCTCACTTTTCATAGTTGTCTTACCCTATACCCCATAGTTGGTTTATTGTTTATAATCTATACTCTAATTTTTATCATGATTTTTGTAGTTCTCTATTTATTATATTATTTGGTTAGTATTTACCACATACTTATTTTAAATGAACAAGAAACTAATTTCCTTTGAGAAATAATGTCATGCAAGATACTTATTTTAAACAATTCACAAAAAAAAATTGAATAAATGCAACAAAGTATCATGATCATTTCAACCATATTTTTGAGTAACCCAAAAATACTCATTTCATAGATTTTGAGAACACATCAACCTCTTATCACTTGTGCAAACAAAATAACTGTGTGCAATCAAAATGAGTATAGAGTTTTAGTTATTTATTAACATTTTTTTAAATCATTGAAACCATATAAAATGAAGAGCATGCTTATTTTACTCAATTTTATAAATGTGTTAAGTATCATTAGGACACAAAAAACTTAAGGTAACAATTATATTTTGGTTGGCATGGTTTGTTAATTGAAATACAAAAATATTTCAAAGGCTAATATGGATATAGTTAAGACATTTTGGCAGACCTTATTATATAGTTTATAATTTTAAAACTATAAAAATGTTTTGAATATTTTTTTAGTTATGTCATCCTCGTTTTTCATGGTTGTCTTGACCTATGGCCCCTTAGTTGATTTATACTTTATACTCTAATTTTTTGTCCCATTTTTTGCTATACCTAGTTTATTATATTATCTAATTTGTCTTTTGAGATACTTATAGAGGTCTATACTCAAATTATACTAAGTACTACACATGATCTTACCATATGTACTGCATAAAAAGAGTTCTAGAAAATCATATTTTTTAGACATGAAGGATAACAAAAAAACATTATAAATTTAAACCTCTCCCTCAAGCTCATGTTGAGTATTGATCATGTTACATACATTTATTTATTAATTTTTGTAAGTCTGAAACATGATCCACTAGCTGGAAGACTTGCTGACTTGCTCTGATAGCCTTCAAATTTATTGTATACATCCTTAATAAATAAAATATAGATGAATTGACTACAAGGCTCACATTTTTTAAACACAACCAATAGTATAAAATATAGAGAATTTTTCATATTATATTTTGTTTTTAAAATTTTAAGGTAATAATTATCTATTGGTTGGCATGGTTTGTTAATTGAAATAAAAAAATATTTGAAAGGCCATTATTTATTATGGATATGGTTAAGATATTTTGTCAAAACTTATTATATAGTTTATAATTTTAAAACTATGAAAATGTTTTGAATATTTTTTTCAATTATATCATCTCACTTTTCATAGTTGTCTTTCTCTATGGCCCCATAGTTGGTTTATACTTTATACTCTAATATTATGTCACAATTTTTGCTATACTCAATTTATTATATTATCTAGTTGGTCTTTTGAGAGACTTATAGAGGTCTATACTCAATTTATACTAAATCATATGGCCATTTAATTTAGTACTTAAAAAGGACAAATTTAAGATCTTGACTTTAGACTTCCCATCCTCTAACCTCTTTTTCCATTAGTTTTTTAACTAACACAAATTACCTCTTATAAAATAAATCTACACAAGTGATTCAAATTGATTAAAACCCTAGAACCACAAAAATCTAAAACCTAAACTCATATAACTTAATTTCTATTAAAGTTTTATTCCTTTGTGGTTATTGGAATCATGAAGTGAATGATAGTTGTAAGAAGAGGCCAAGGAGGAGTCTAAGCAAACAATAATGAAGTAAAATATAATTAATAAATATAATTCCCACATGTCATGGGAATCATGAAGTGAGTGATAATTACAAGAGGAGGCCAAGGAGGAGTCTAAATAGCCAACAACAAAGTACAATCCAAGTAATAAATACAAGCCCTACATATCTCAATTGTTTTCACACTTTTAATGAATTTTTACTATCTTTTAAGGGATCAAAACTATTTCCATGCTATTTTTTTCATCAAATCTTTGCTCATAGTGTGAAAACCCTTTTTATCTTATATCAAAACCCTTAATATTACACACAATTTAGTTATGACATAAGATTGTTTGTTTGGTAATAAGATCAACAAGATATTGGAATTTGTTTGGGATTGTTTATTTAGTAATGAGATCAGTAAGAACTCAAAAATCTTGTGAATGTGTGTTTGGGCATTAATGTGGTGATGACCTTTTTAAAAAGTTGCACACACCTACTTAGGTTTTAGGTTTGGGGTGGGTATGTAGCAGTTAATATTTATGTTGTATCTCATGTCCTCATTGCTTAGATTTATTCATTTAGGTAAGTGTTTAAAATGGATGGCCTTCCCAAATTTCATAGGGAAAATCAAAATAGTTTTTCTAAAAAACTTAGGGTATCCATTGATCATAATCATTATTCCACCTCAAATGTATTTTCCTTGTGAATATTTTTGGGGAATGGGGTATGAATATGGATTTTTTGCCATTATTTCTTGATTTGAATATGATGTTTAATTCACTATATATTTTTAAATTTATTGAAAGAGCTAATAGAAATCGTTAGTTAATTTATACTTGCATAGAAATTTTGCCAAAGATTCACCAATGGAATTATCCCTTAACTCTAAAATTCACCAAGATTTTATAGTAATTTTTATGGGTCCATTATTATAATTATACCTATGGACCCATTTTATTTGATAATGGTGACATAGGCACCGCTCTTTCTAGGCCTATGGATCCATTAGTGGCTACCCTAACATTAGATATCATGGGCTGTCTTTGATTAACCTTCTCTAAGTTCATATATTTAGATATAAGATAGTTGGTGGATAATACTAGATCATGCATACATTATAATGAAACTAATGTGAATCTTACCATTATATTAACCCTTTCAACTAATTACATTAGCTAGCTTGATATAGTTTTGTATCTTTTTAATCCTTTAGCCAACTATATTGGCCAGCTTGATACAATTTTATCTCAAACTTCCTTCTTCAAAAAAATTATATTGACCATCCTAATATAGTTTTTTCCATGTTTATAAGCATCATATACCAATTTCATCCCACTCTATGTTTGTATAAACTACATTGGCTAGCCAAATATTGGTTTGTTATGTGTTTTTAACTATAACAGTCAAACCCAATATAATTTTTTGTGTTTCATTTTCAATATAGTTTAGTTTATAAATGTATCTAATTACTTGATACCATTGACTTGTTTCTTATTTAAATTCATTAAATGTTTCAAATTGGTTTTTGACATTGTTTTTCTAACTTTATTTTGTATTTGTTTGGTTTTACCTAAAACTTGTGTTCTAATAGTTTTCAAATTACTTAGAGACTATCATTTAGGGCTATGAAATATTTTTTTAAAAAACATCATGGTGTGAGGGTATTTCCCCAATACTCATATACATTATAACATCATGGTGTGAGGATATTTCTCCAATACTCATATCCATTATACAACACTAAACACAAACTTTAGTTTCCACGTACTTCATAGTTTATGAAAAACACCTAGGATGCCTTATTTATTGAACCTTAAGAAACTGACCATTTGTTTAATTTTGTAGTACACTTGAGAGGAGTGTATTTCCAAAGGAAATTACTCTTACTACACCATCAAAACTAGGGTTATTGGGTGATAAACATGATTTAGATTATATTTTTAGTGATATGAAACATTGGGCTAACACTAACTAATGAATGAGTAATTATATTTGGGATCCCACACTATAAGTCAAACCCTTTAGTACATCTACTTGATCTCATCTTTTAAAATTTATTTATATTTAATTTCTTTATTGACTTATTATATTTTAGACTGTATCAACTAACTCAACATTTTTATGTGTTGTGTGTTATAACTACATGAACTAACTCAATACAATTATGTGTGTGTGTGTGTGTGAATTACATCAACCAACCTAATATGATTTCCTATGTTTATATCCTTAACTACATCGACCAACTCGATCTAGTATCATTTTTTATCATACTTAAGACAACTATATCAACCATCACTATTATAGTTTTTCTTCCTTTCAACCTAATTGTATTGACCAACATGATAAAATATATTTTATCTAGATTATAGTTGCTTGACTACATCAGCTAACTTGATATAATCTAGTTCTTATTTGCTTAGATACATCATATAGCCTAATATAATATGTTATAGTTATCTCACTTATGCTTGACTATGTTGGCCAGATCAATACAATATGATGATATCTAGTTCCAAGGATAGTGGATCAACCAAATTGATAGCTTATATCTAGATAAACTATCAGTAGCATCTCCTTTCTCATTTGTAATACATTGACCAACCTAATACAATATTTCTTGTTAGACCCAAAAATAGACTGCATTGACCATCCCTATACCATTTGTTTTATTTGACTGGTCACCTCTTACTAACAAATTTACAACCCACTTAGCATCATGATATCACATCTTAATATCTTTCTAGCTAGCATCAACCCATTTAGATTATACATGGGTTTTGATTTTATTCCTATTTTTTCCACCATTAAAGACAAATCTTCATGGTGTAAGTTTTCCCAAAATCATTCTAGATTTATTACATGTAACATGGTTAAAATTGATAAAACTAATGATCTAGATGATTCTCATTTCATAAATAATATTGATGATAATATTATTTACACTCATAATAAGAATGGTGTATTCACTAAGCTTCCTTCTTCTTCTACCACATTTGGGGAAACTAACACTAATCTTATGAACCTTCCTCTAAATACCAATTTTGGAAATACCGCTCTTAATACCTTTAATCAAAATCCACCTATTGATAAAACTTAAGTCCTTCCATAAATTATTCATATTGAACCTTATACAAGCATCTAATAGCTCCCAAATTCTCTAAATGCAAAACCACATTTAAAAAATGGCTAGCCAACCTCAAGTCATCATGACTCAATAAAATTAGAATTTTATCCCTCCTCCTTTTAGATATGTCAATGGGAACATCAACTCTCAACATCTTATGTATAAAAAAATTCTTCAATGCCTTTAAAATTAACTCCTAACTCCCTTCATTGTGTCCATATACATTAGAAACATCTCTCCAATTATAAAATATAATGGTATTAAGGATCATGCATTGTTCCTTAAATATTTTGTTAATCTCTATAAGGAATGGTTAAAACTAATACCTTTTATACTACCAAACTTCTATCCAAAACCTTTATAATAGATGTGTTAGAATTTTATAACCAACTTCTTAGACATTACATTACATAATCAGAGGATTTAGTCAATGCTCTAATTAAGGAATTCCAACATAATGATCTTCCTAAAAATAGCCTTAGCCATTTCATCAATGTTAAACAACTTCCTAATTAATCTATTCGCACTTTAATAAAATTATTGAATTACCTAGATATAAAGTGAATCATAACATGAGTGATGATAATATTTCAAAAAAAATTGTTATCGATCTTAAAGATCCTCTTCTATACAAGGTTAGGATCTTCTTTCCCTCAATTTTAGAAGAATATTTTGATCAAGAAAAAATGCAAGATTTCCTTATGACTCAATTTTAACCTTCTAAAAATGCTAAAAAGGAATGTTTCCAAACTACAACTAATGCAATCAACATTTAAAATCCTCAATCCAAGCTTCATCAACCCAAATTAGGAACAACCAACTTAGATATTCAACTTCCCTTAGGATATCCATTTTGTGTGATAGACTTGAATAATTTTTCATCTCCATCTAAAACATTTGATTATACTTACACTTACCCTCTACCATGATATGGCCCCAATATTTTTTTTCCATGTTAACATTGGTCATTCTCATGAGACATGTCGTAACCTTCAAAAATTTGTTGTCACCCTCATCTTTGGAGAAGACTTTGACCATGATGCTATGATAAAGATCATTATAATGAATATCTTAAATCTTGTAAAAAGTGAACATATCATTCCAAATATTCCAATCAGTAGTCATAAAAATCTTCTCAACCATCCAATTCTAATGCACAACATTTTAATGAAAATGATTATGCTATTGATGTTGATTATGATTAATACTATATAATTCCTAATATGTGAATGTAGAAAAGCTCAAATACCATCATGACCCCACTTAAAAACATCATATCACAAAACCTAATGAGCCTTCTACTAAATAATAACTTTTTAAAGATACTAAAACTAATCCTACTTCATCTTTAGATCAACCAACGAGTGATGAGTTGACTCCATCATTGAAGACTCTACATAGTTCTTCCATTCCTATTAAAAAATTAATTTTAATCAACTTAATCCTCATTATAGATCTACCTCTAAACAAAAATTTAATTATATATATGATCTTAGCTCCATGCCTTGCAAAATTAATTTAATGGAACTAGTGATAACTTCTCCTTATCATTGAAAGTTTCTCATGTAACAAGTGCAAGATATTGAAGATCCCCTATCTAGTGAATCCAAAGTGACTATTCCAACCTCTAAAGGTCCCACACTTATATAAATTCATGTTATCAAAACCATTTCTCAATATTATCCCTCTAATAAAACATCCATATAGTTTCCTAAAGAATATATGAATAATGATGAAATCATTTTTTGAGCTGATGACCCACACCTCTTTATTAAGATCAGAATCAACAATACCTTAATAAAAAAAGTCTTGGTGGATGAAGGTTACATGATTAATGTTACTTCCCTTTAGATACTCCAAAAACTTGGATATTCCAAAGATATTCTTAAGCAAAATAGACTTCTTTTGGATTCAATAAAACCAATAAAAAACCTCTTGGTTTCATTTAAATTCCTCTTACTTTTAGAGCCAAAAAAATCTACACAAGGCTTATAGTTTTAGACCTTCCACTTATGTATAACATTATTTTAGGTTATGTTGTGACCAACACATCCATTTTCATATATGAATATGGTACATCTGCACCACCAACAATCTAAAAACTCTTAACATTTGAATTGAACCCATGTGATCCTCGTGCAAGTAAAAATGTCAATGTCATTTCATTGTCCATTGATAAAATCTCTATAGACCCATGGATATTCATTTTTTATAATATTTTTATATATTTCTTAGTTTTTATCATAAAAATAAGGGTTTTTACCATTGAATTATTTAAGTGTTTGAATACTTAGTATGTTTTGGTTAATGTTAGTTATTTTTTATAGAAAATTCATGCAGAGGCTTCTCAATCTTAGAGTCATAGTATTGGAGTCCAAGTTGGCACTCTTCTAGAGGCATAAAATATATCATATCCCTAGGAGTCCAAACTAATAATGAGGTACCACATGTATCTTAACACTTATAGGTGTAATATATATCAGATCCTTAGGAGGCCCAAACTAATGATGAGGCACCACATGTCTCTTGAAACTTGGAAGCATTAGAGTTGTTAGAGCCTCACGAGGCCTGATAAAATAAGAAAGAGACATGTGTAACTACATATAACTAGGTGGTATATGGTCCCAAGAGGATCCAAAATATTTATAAAAAGTACAAAGTAGACCCTAACACAATCATAGGGTGCCATGTGTACATTTTATACACTCAAATGACCAAATTGTAAAAGCACAATTTTTAAAATAAAGAGCTCCGACCATGCTTAGTAAACACATTAATAAATAGGCTCACCATTCTATAATAGACACATGGCCAAACTTATAAAATATCATACTGCCACAAAGGCTAAAATAGGCACATGCATAGCATGCTCTTATATTTTATTAGCTTGATGGGGGAGATTGTGATCTAACATATGTAGGATTATAATCTCCATTTATAAAATATAAATGGTCCTATGTTCAAAATTTTAAATTAATACAAATTTAGAAATGGATAATTTTGGACTCATGCCATCAACTCAAAGTTTAATTCACATAATGTGAGCCTACCATAAGCATTACTAAATAAATATCACAAAGCCCTTTAAGGACCTATCTATATTGAGTACCATTATTTATCTTTTGCACATCCAAATTATTCTAGATCCCCTTGCCTTAAATTCACTCCAATTCCTATATAATCTCCTACGCTAAAGAATTTTGTGCTTCAATTTCACACAGACAAGTAATGGTCATCTCATCCTCGAATCTAAGACCATAACTAGATTTCAAAGACACTAATTTTCTACAAGGCATCACCCAGTTCAAACACTTCAATGAGATCTTTAAAACAATCAAGGATATTCAAAACTCAAAATTAGATGATGAGGCTAAGGATGATGATATTGAATATGTAAATAATCTCATCACCATCAGAGATTTGGGACTTCACAAAGTTTCAACCAAACTTAAAATATTCCTATTTGTTTACCTCTTTGGAAACCTATTATTCTCTTCTAGCTACAACCAAGATATCGTGAGATTTCCAAGCATTGGATTCAAAATTATAGACATCTCTAAGTCATCATTAAAATAGTATTAAAATCTCCTAAAGTATACTATCACCTATGACAAGGATATCCTAGATGCATGGAAAAAAATCATAACATATATGAGGTTCTCAAGGACAAGGCCAAGGATAAGATAATTGAGTTAATAAGGTAGACATTGATGCATACATAATCAAGACCTTTAGAGAAGGTGTACACATGGGTATGATTTTGATAAATCAATTTTATGGGGCATTGATGTGGTTCACATAAAAATGTATGTGTTCCCCTTATCAACATCATCATGAAAGGAGAGGAGGTCCTAGTTTGGGGAGCCTCATGACATTCAACCTCACCAAATAGGTGAATGGAGTTCACACAAGTGATAATTTTTACATGATATCATACATAGTGTATGTAGTGTTCTAAAACATATACATCCAACATTATTGAAATCATATCTTGGATATATGTGAGTATTTATGCCCCATGGTGTACTATGCAATCAATGAAAGGCCCATGACAAGATTCTTAAATGAGATACAAGATTCACTAAAATCCATTGGTTCTTACTGGTACTATAGTTACAAAACCATAATCATAGTGGAAGCTATTCAAGGGTCTCCTCTCTTATTACCATACATTGTCTTGGACCACCTCATAGAGAAAGAGATTACCTACCAACTTATCCATGGCATAACTAACCACTACCTTTCACAAAAACAAAAAGTGTATTTACAATTTCCCATGGTCATATGGCACCACAAATAAAAAAATATTCAAGCACTGTAAGTTATGGCCCAACATAAGGACTCTTACAACTTATCCAAAGTGAATAATAGGCAATGGGATCCTAATGGTATAGTATGTGCCGATGTAGAGAAACACTGATAAAAAATGAACTCTAATTATCACCATAAAGACCACCTTAATGATGCACTCCACCTTAAACCTGATAATGAAATAAAAGAAGTAATTAATATTGAGGAAAGTCATTATATAAAATATCAAGATCCAAGTGAACCTATCATTGAGGAGAGACTAGTTCCTTTATTGAAAGTGGTCATTTAGTTAGCCATGAAGACCTTGATGACTACACAAAGAATATCTAGGTAGTTATTGTAAGGAGTTCAGACTATATCCACTCCATCGACATATACATTGAATACATTTCTACCACCTCCCTAGGTAATCTAAACCTAGGTCACTTGTGATCTTCACTTTGATAGTAGTCCTAAGTCTAGCCCAAGTAGGGACTAGTCTATTGCTTTCCCAAAGGTATCTACCCCAACCTCCAATACTACTAAGTCATCACATCCCTAGTTCCAAAGTTCCCCCACTACAACCCAAAACCCAATTATTGCCTTCATTAACATCGCTAGCATGGTTTGTGCCCTAGCTGACCCTTATCTCTACCCCAAAAATTAGTTTAGCTCATGATATTTCTCAAATTCTAAGTGCTCCTATGTTCTCACTGGCACTAACAAGTAAAATGACCACTAAAATATTAGTCCCTCTAGGTATCATAACCATTCTAGTGGCTTTCATAGAGTCTAGTGATCCTATTTTCATAGTTCTCACTACTCCTATAGTGTCATCATACCTAAAAATAGTCACATATCCCACACGATATTTACTTGGGATTGCTTCTAATAATCTTGGATCAACATATACATCATAGATAAAATTAACCAATAGGCTAAAGAATAAACCAATGGTGAATTCTCCCAAGTAGCTTATGCATCCCCCATAACATCTTTATCTCCTTCTTGGACCCCTCTATCCATCACCTTGAACCCCCAAGGATTTGTATTTAAATATCTATTTTATTTATTTACCTTGAATACTCAACTCTGAAGAGCCATTATCCCTTAGGTCTCCATGACCCTAGACCAGTGGCAATCTCACATATTCCCTTGGGCTTCTTCTTTTGTGGTTCTGCCCTTTGACTCCATGTCACCCCCTCCATCCTTATTTATAATTCCCCTTTCATCCTCTATTCCATTCCATATACCCCCTCCATTATTTCTTCCTCCACCCATGCCTTCACCTTCCACCTTAGTTTCCACCCCTCCCAAATCATCTTCCACCAACCTATGAACTATAACTAGGAAGTACTGATTAGGCCCATTATATATTTAGGTGCACAAAGACTAGAGACAATCTACCATGGGGAATTAGATGTCAAATTTTAATTTGATCAAGAGTTAGGGAGGATGAAAAATATGATCACATAGACCTTCAATCAAGAAAGGAACCCTATGGTTTGGAGGACTAAACATGATATTTTATCCCTCACACAAGTGAAGAATATGAGTAGATAAGAGAAAGTAATGAAGAACCCAATTTCAATGATTTAGGCCACTAATGAAATCTTTGAGAAGTCAATGGAATATCTCAAAGAGTAGGTTAAGACTCTTGAGTCTAGGTTAAGAAGTACATTCCCCATAGGTTTGATTGGCTAAGTGGAGGCAACACTTACATAGTTGTTCACCACCCTTAGGTAAGTGACTAAAGTCTCTCCAAGAGTAAATATATTCTCCAAAGGGAACATGCCTACCTGGATGGAATCATTTGTTTTGATAGAAAGTGAAATAAGGTAGATGCCATCATAAATAATGGAATGTTGCAAAAATTGAAGATGATTCACCTCATAGACCTAAATTTATGTTAGACATTCATAAGAAGTAAGATAACCTCCATTGAATACTAGTTTGGCAATGACCAAGCCACCATTGAGCCCTTGGAGAAGACTAGGGACTAGATCATTGCTTACTTCAAGTAAGTTAGTATCACTTTTCTCTTTCACCTAGATGGAACTTTTTTTGGGTTAGATGAACTCATGGTCTACTTGGTACATTTTAACAAATCCATGAGGGAAAAGGTGAAAAATGCCAATAAGACTAGACCCAATTCTATCTTAAAACTTTCCACCCTATATATAGCTAGTATTATCTAGGTTAATGAGGTGAAAATATCATTAAACTATCCTCTAAAGGAGTATGATAGGTTGTTGACTTAGCCCAATGTGCTCTTCCAAGATCCATCTGTCAACCAACAAAGTATTGAAAGAGATTATAATTTAGTAAACCAATCATTGGTATATTATTAAGGTGCTCAAAGACAAATAGGAAGTGGACCACCACTGATCTAGAGCTAATTATATATGTGGATCTGAATGGACTCTATGCTAATGTATCACCATCCCTTCTCTTCTCTACTTTCTCATTTCTAGGTGGGCTCACCTAAATGATTTATTGTAATTTTTTTAGGCTATGATGGATTAGAGTGAGATCCAATGCTATTTAGAGGGGTCCCATCTCAATTCTTATATATGTTGTTGTGTAAAACTTTGTTATGGTTAGCACTTTTTACAATTGAACACTGAAGATTAATGCAAATTTTCTCTTTCTACTTATAGGGGTTTCATTCCATGAATGTATTCCAAAAATTATCTATGTTAATGAGTAATTTAGTGATAAACAACTAAAGTATGTATTTTCTATATATGTATGCATGAATTAAAATGATATTTGAAATATTTTATTTTTTCTTGAATTCTTTCCATTCTCTCTAAACCCTTAGAGGCCCATGTGTGAATAGCAATATAGATATTATTTATTTACTTAGAGAAATTATTCTAGTAATTAAGCATTCATCACACCCATTTGACTCCCTTCCCTATGTGGTTACAATCTGAACTCCTATGAAACTCAGTATACAATGGTAAAATTGTAATTGGGCATGTTATCGATTATCAAACATTAATGTTATTGTTTGACACAAAGAAATCCCTTTTTCCTTACCCTCTTTAAATTTTGATGTTTATTTATTGTAAAGTGATATTTCCCTTATTTTATAAACTATGAAGTGAAGTGTAAGGGGATGAACTTGTTAAATTATGAAGAGGTTTTGTATCAATTGTGAAATATGAACTAAATCTTTGGTGAGAGAATTGTATCTCTTGTAGATATATTCAAATTAATATATTTAATGGATATCAATACTTGTATATTATTACCTAGATTGTATAAATAATAATCCTAAAATTAGAGGATGAAATTCCCCAAATTATTCCCTAATCTCACTCATTGCACCCAACTCAATAGGTGTATTTAGGTGAATGAGATCTTGGACTGAATAAAAATTGGTGACAGAAGGAGGGAAAACCTTATATATATAATTAAAATTCATTAGAATATTAGTTTATATAAAAATAATCTAGATCCTTTAATCTAGATCACTAGATATAGGTTTGGTCTTAGCTGATTATTAATATCACCTTTGTTATTTCATAAAAATGCTAAATATGGTAGAGGGAGACTGAGACCCTCAATTGACCCATCTAGTTAATCCAACCAAACCACCAAAAATAGGCTTATACCTATTGTTGGACCCATATCATGGCTATTTAGGTATATTATAAATGTTCTTGGATCCTTCATGAGTACCCCACAACCCAAAAAGGTATCTTCCATGGCTCACACCCAATGTGCTCCTATAAGACAACCTTTAGAATCTTAAATGTTATGCATGAATATGTGGCTTGTATACTATTCCATTTCACTTTGATGGATGAAACTTATGATTGGTTTACAAACTTACCCAAATATTCCATCACAAGATGGGATTATTTTAGAAACACCTTAGCTTAGTTTGGACAAGTCATTGACCATATCATCTTATAATGGTAGTTTTATATCAGCAAGGGAGAATTTGATGGTCTAATTAGGTCATTCATTGATAGGTTCCAAAATATGTATAGCAAGGTCAATGTGTTATATAGGCTTGATGCTCAACTAGCTTTAGAAATGTATAAGAAGGCCCTCGATCCCTAGACTATGATGTTCTTGCATAGAGATCCACTCATTATGGATTTTAAAATAGCATAGTTTGAGGCCATAAAATTATACAAGTAATTAAACCCTTAAGGTAAAATGAAACCAATCAATCCAGTATAGTTCCAAATTTCTTTCACCTTGAACCCTATTTTTAGTACCAACCAAAATGTGTTAATGCCATAACTAGTGCTTGTGACAAATGAACTTCCATTTTGGCATGTTATGCCTAATAGACACTTGAGGTTACTTATCCCTATTAATAATGAATTATCACCTAAAGATCATAGTCAAACACTAGTCGCTACCATGAATATTGTCTAGAGCATACCCCAAGAATCTACCAAAAATGAGCTGGACACCCTACAATGTATGGTACATAATCTCAAAAATGACTTAATATATCTCATGAGGTAGGTTAGTAACAATGGTAGTGAGAATTACAATATTAGTTTAATATATCAAAGGTGGACCATCCCTATAACCATTCTAGTAACCATCCAAATCCCTCACCTAATAACTTACTTGAGATTAACATCTACAAGTTGGTGCTACCAAACTAGTGTCATGTACATTAACACTACCCAACATGGTGAGCTAGACTATATCAAGTTATGCAGTGCCCTCAAAATTTTCCAAATAGAAATGAAATAATATGATGTGGTCTCAAACCACCCAAACTCCACTAATCAACTTGATGCCTCTAGTTTTTCAAGATCCCCCAACATGACTATGGTATTAAAGACCTTGGAGTTCCATAGCTGAGAGGATAATGAACTATAAGAATCCACTAATGAGGTGAATAATTTTTAGTAGTACCAAATAAATAACTATGCCCTTAGGATTCAAACATAGTATCAACCCATTACTAGATCCACTCCTCCTAATAATGGTGCAACCCCTCCTAATCCTAGAGCTATAAATGATCCTCCACCTTTAAAAGACAATAAGCCCTAGCCCCCCAAATAAATCATGCTTACTCCTAACAAGACTAGGTATAACATAGTATAAGACATGAATAAGATTAAGGCCAACATCACATTGCATGAACTTACCCATATCATTGAGTAAAGAGATATCCTCCTAAAATCCCTAGAAAATAGACCAATTTAGCACAAACCTAAGACTACACACACCAATGTTATCATACATAAGAATAAGGTTGAAGTTCCTCATTACAATATGACTATTTGGGAAGAACATACATACTTTTCAAGTCAACTCAGGAGTCTTGAAAAATGTCTTGCTTTCTATAATTTGTAAAAGGTTAAGGCTAACACCTATTAAATCAGATAAGATAGTGGTTAAAATTGACAATTTTGAGATTAAGGTGGTAGGTGAGAACCTAAACATCCACATGTAATTAGAATCTAAACCTTACATCTAAATATTTATAAACATTCAAGTGGTGTAAATCCTAGAAGCTAAAGAGATGTTGCATAACAAATATTGGTCTAAAAATCTATATGGTTATATGGATATCAACTTGACCCATATGTGGCTACCTTGGAGAGGTGTGTCCAATAAAATTTATGTTGTTAGAGAACCCATAATGAAACACATGATCACTAAATATAATTTGGTTAATGAGAAGATAAACATAGTATCATCTAGCATAGAATTTATATCCTATCAATATAAAGATAAAAAATACAAAGCTAAAAAGAGTTATCAGTTAGGATTATGGTCCTTGTACTTCAATGGGGCACATTATAAACAAGGTTCTAATGTTAGGATCTTACTAATTGACCCATATGGAAAATGACACTTAATTTCTTATAGGTTATGATTCCCTAACAACCTTGTGTAGTATGAAGCCATGATCCTAGTTTTATAACTCACCCTAAAACACAATGTCAAAGAGCTAAATTTATTTGGGGATTCTAAGTTAATAGTCAATTAGGCTAGAAGAAAGGTCTAATGTAAGCTATCTTACATAATACAATATAAACATAGAGTGTGGGACTTGTTATAAATATTTGATTCATTCAACATCATTCCTATCCATAGAAAGGAAAATTAGGCTATGGATTCTCTAACATCCTATGTTGAGAACTTAGCTCCTTTAAATTATTCAAGATTGATATATTTTGCATAGATATTTCACCATGATAATCAGTCCCAAACAACATTGAAAACTTATAGGTTTTTAATGATGACCACCACATACTAGATTTATTAAATAAAGCTAGGGTATTTAGTTCTCATATAAAATATGAGAGAGATAGAGACAATTACCTTGATGAGGAGTGTGATGAACTTAAGATAAAACTACATCCTAAAAGGCATGATCTCATTATAAAGAGTGTTTGATCTAGATATATCTAGGTGCAAACTAAAGAGACCAACCTATGCTAACCAATAGTCACTCATTATCAAATTGGGTTTGATTGATTAACCCAAAAAAATTCATATTGGTCCTAAATATACCCCAAATGAAATAAAATAGTTTAATAGGTTGCTTATATGATACATATATGTCAGTTTTTAGACATACAAGGATATTAAGGTCTTTGTCCTTAATGTGCTAACGCATACTATCCCACTCAAGCAAGGAAAAAATGTACAAAGGCAGAGACATCAAATTATGAACATGATATTAGATCCCCTCATTCATAAAGAGGTTCATAAAATCCTCTCACCAAGAATTATCTTCCCAATCAAACATTTCACATGTGTTGCCAACTTAGTTTTCATTCATAAAAAGAGTAAAAATTTGATTGTGTTAATTTCAAGAACCTCAAATAAGCTTCTAAAAAATAAAATTACCCATAAAATATTTGGATGAATTAATTTAAATGGTTAGTGGATCCCAAATAATGTCTTTCTTGGAAATATTCTTATAATATAACCAAGTCCTAGTAAACCCTGATGACATAGTGAAAATTACATTCAAAAAAAGTGGGGCACTATTGATTATAAGAGGATGCCATTCGATCTCATTAATGGAGGAGCCACTTTATAGAGAGCCATGAAATTTTACTTTTAAGGTATGATAGGTAAATTCATAATTATTTATATGGATTACCTAATAATTTTCTCAAAATGTAGGTCTAATCATATTGACCAATTTTATAAAATATTCAAAAGGTGCATGAGTTATGGTATCTCTCTCAACCCAAAGACGAGTGTCTTTGGCATCACATAAGGTAAAATCCTTGGCCATGTTATCATCAAGTAAGGTATTTATATTAACCCCAAACATGATGATGTAATTTATAAAATACCTCTCCCTAACAATAAAAAAGAATTAGTCATTATTTGGTAAAATTAATTTCATGCATAAGTTTATATTATTTTTTTCTTATTTTTAAGCCATTGAATGCAATGTTGAAATAAGATGCAAATGTGAAGTGGACACATAAAACTAGGAAATCATTCCAATACATTAAATACATAATAATGCAATTACCAACCTTAGTTATCCCATATTATGTAAAGGACTTCTACCTCTACTCCTTTGCTTTTGAAAACACCATAACTGTGGTGCTCACTTAGAAGCTAAATGAAGATGAGCATCCAATAGAATTCATGAGAAAGAACTTGAAGGATGATGAAATAAAGCACAAAATATTATAAAAACATTCCTATAATGTGGTAAAGGCTATGCAAAAATTATGCCACTATATCTTTAGTAACAAGGTACATGCTATCATTTTAGACCCAACCATAAAGCTCATGCTTGGTTAAAATGATTTGAGAGAGCACAGAGGTTGATGGGTGACCAAGTTACAAGAGTAATATATAGAAATAAAACTAATAAAATTTGTGATAGACTAAGGCCTCACTCAACTAATTACCAAAATTGACCCAAGAATTTTTTTAGTGTAACTTGACTAGTCAAAAATAGTTCATAATGACTAGT
Organism: Torreya grandis; assembly: GCA_037957365.1. NCBI lineage: Eukaryota > Viridiplantae > Streptophyta > Pinopsida > Cupressales > Taxaceae > Torreya > Torreya grandis. The sequence goes on from JARHVA010000473.1 coordinate 5,156,789, forward strand.
ATGATATAATTATCCGTTATCTTCTTTATGAAAATCCTCCTTTAGTATAGAACCAATTGACAAAGAGATCCCTATGGATGAAAGTGGACCATTAAATTCTCAATAAAGAAGGGCTATATAGGAGGAATTTGAAGGCATATAACTTAGGTGCCTATTAGAAGAGGAAGTAGAATAAGTCATGACCAACTTTTATGAGAAATTGGGCAATGGTCACCCTTCAAGAATGGAAACAACTAATAAAATCCTATTAGCTAGATATTACTATCCCACAATATTTAAATATTCCCATACCCATGTTCATACTTTACATAATCATTGGAACTTTGATAAGAAGGAATCTCATGTAGCAATGCCCATCCAACATGTAATAGATGAGCATCTCTTTTCTCAGTGGGGACTTAACTTCATCAGATTCATCAACCAAAATTCATCAAAAATCCACAAGTTTATACTCATAACCACTAATTCCTTCACTACATGGATAGAGGTAATGGTGACCAAAAATAACATTGCTAAATAAGTAATCAAGTTCCTTGAAGAGAATATAACCACATGATTTGACACTCCAACTTCATTAGTTTGTGACAATGGTCTTGAATTCTAGTTATCCAATCTCATTTAATGGTATCACCCTAAGGTTCTCATCAAAATAATACACACAAGGGAATGACTTAGTTGAGTAAACTAGTAAGAACCTAACATATGTAATATATAAATACACAAAAATGAGACCTAGGGATTAGCATTTATTTTTGAAATATTCTCTTTAGGATGATTATACTAGGTATAATTAGGATCTCAAAAGCTTATATTTCTTATTTTTATATGGTATATAACACATATTTCTAATGAATCTCAAGATACCTACATAAAAATTTGTACAGAAATTGATGGAGGATGATATAGAGGTAAACTCAAGGCTATTAGACATTGTTTAAATGGAAGATGCAAGAGAGGAAGCCCTAAAAAACTTCAACAAACATTAAGACACTGTCAAAAGATGATTTGATAAGAAGGAAAAATTAAAATCCTTTTGGATATCAAGCTTAGTATTATTATGGAACAAAGTGCATGAGAAGAGAGGGAAACATTCCAAATTACACCCACTCTGGATTGGTCCTTACTAGATTTTCGAGATACTCAGGTAGAATGTTTTTAGGCTAAACGATCTCCAAGGAAATTATCTCTCACTTCTTATGAATGAAAAATTATTGAAGCACTAACTTTTGGCTATACCATCCACTATGATCTCAGAACATACTTTTAAATGAAGACTAGTAATGTAAAAATAGGTTAGAGTTAGTTTAGATTTCACTTTTTTTGTGTTTGGTTTTGTTGTGTGTTTCCTTCTTGTTAATTCTCATTTTATACTTTGGTTGTGTTCATTTTCTCCCCTATGTTTTCCTTTTATTACCAATTATCATAATAGTCCATCCATATATCTTGAAGTGAAACCCTATTCCCATAATGAGATCAAGAACAACAATCATTTCCGAGCATTGGTCCATGTATCCTCAAATTTGGTCCTTCCAAAGGATGAAAATACCTTGAAAATATGGTTCAAGAAGTTGAAACATGGAAAATGGGCCTCCATTATGGAAAAATATAATAGATGGAGAAAAATTATTTCATAAAAACTAGTAAGAAAGATGCCATTGATTCAAAACTAATCATATGAATTGAGAAAAGTTATATTTATAACAATAAGTCATTATCACACTTAAAGAATACCAAAAGGTCACTATGAATTCATTAAATAAGAAGAGAAGTCCCATTTAGTGATGAATATCTCACTGAATCAACCATTCACCTTGGATGCATTAGTTCCCAACCCTTGTAGCTTAGAAATAAAGGAATCGTTAGGTCTAAAAAAACCTTAAACTTCAATAAAAATCTCAAGATCTCTTCTTAATAAAGGGTGATTTGGGCAACCTCCATCATAGGATTTATGACCTAGATGGCAATGGAACAAATCCTATAGTGAAACTAGAGGTATCTATGTTAGGGATATAGATGATTGGATAACATTAAATCAAATCCCAATCCTTCCCTTTATTAACCAATTTATGAAAAAAAAAAAAAAGGAAGTACCCTTTAGGAGTCATACACACTCAAGTCACCTCCAAGCTTGAACATGGATTCAAAGAGAGACACAAGAAAGGAAATAAATCACTCTTCAAAAAAGATGATATCTTGAAATATTTAGATCCAGATATGTTATATGCTAAAGTAGAATTAAGATATTCTTCCTCTTTTGGTTATGTTAAAAAACAATTAGCTATTTATCTACTCATTTAATAATGGAGGTCCACATTTTGGGTTCTAAACACTTGATAGTGTTTTCCATGAATAATCACCATTTTTTGTGTCCAAATTAATCCTTTTTCATATAATAAAATTGGACCTTTACACCACCAAAAATATAGAAACTCTCAACACTTGAATTGAACCCCATATGATCCTTTCATAAGTAAAAATTTCAATGCCAAATCAGTCTCCATTGATAAAATATCTACAACACCATAGATAGTCATCATTTATTATGTTTTTAGATATTTTTAGAAAATTCACATCCCAAAAAGAGTTGGTACCATTGAATTATTTAAGTGTTTTAATACTTAATATGATTTGGTTATTAAAAACAATTTATTGAAAATTTAGGCACAAGGTTTTTGGTCCCAAAGTCACAATCATGGAGTCCAAGTTGGCACTCTCCTAAAAGCATCAAAGTTGTAAAAACCCTAGGAGGCATAAAATAATGAGGAAAAATGTGGTGTATCTTGACACCTAGATGTGTTAGATTTGTTAGAACCTTAGGAGGTATGAAATATTGAGGAGTTTACACATGTCTCATGACATCTAGAGGTGTTAGAGATATTAGAGACCTTAGAGGCCCAAACCAATGAGGAGGCACCATGTGTCTCCTAAAAACGAAAGGTGTTATAACTATCAAAGAACTAGAAGGACTAAATGAATGAATAAGAACTACATATCTCCTAACGCATGAAGGTGTCAGAGATGTCAGAGCTATGGGAGGCCCAAAACAATAAAGAGGTGTCATGTGTCTCTTGAAACTTGGAGGGGTTAGAGTTATTAGAGACCTAGGATCCTTGATAAACTAATTAAAAAACATGTGTAATTTTATAAACCTAGGTGGTAGATGATATTAAGAGGCCCTGAAAAAGTAAAAAAAAGTATAATTCAAACCTTAAACCAATCATAGGGTGCCACTTATACCTTTTTCCACTCAAGCGACCAACTTATATAGGCACAATTATCAAAACAAAGATATCCCACCATGCTTAGTCAACATAGAACTAAATGGTCTCACCATTCTCCAATCAACACATGGATAACCCTAAAAATGATCACAATGCCATATGGGATAAAATAGGCATGTGCTTAGTAAGCTCCCAAATTTTATTAACGTGATGGGGAAATCACAATCCAATATATGTAGGAGTCCCATCACCATCAATCAAATATAAATGGGCCTAGGTTCAAAATTTAAAATTAATGCCAAATTAGGAAATGACTAATTTGGGACTCATACCATAGAATTAGAGTTTAATTCACACAAATGAGCTCACCATAGCCATTACTACAAAAATTTCACATTGCCCTATAAGGTCCTATCCAAATTAAGCACCATTATCTATCTTCATCCATCAAAATTATTTTAGAACCCCTTACCTCAAATTCACTCCAATGTCCATAAAATCCCCTATGCTAAAGAGTTATTTGCTCTAAGTTTGCATAGTCTAAAAATGGTCACCTCATCCTTGAATCCTAAAATAGAAAGGATTTTTTAAACACTATATTTTTACAAGGCATCACTTGGTTCAAGCACTTCAACAAAATATTTAAAATAATAAAAAAATATTTAGAGGTTGAGCTTAGAAGATGAGGCTAGGGATGATCATATTAATACACAAATTATATCATAACCATCAGAGCTTTAGGACTATAAAAATCCATGACTAAACCTAAAATATTCTCATATGTTGACTTCATCTCTTCCAATTGTATCTAGGATATCATGAGACCATGAAGCACTAGATTCAAAGTTGTAGATATCTCTGGTCTAACATTCAAATAGTATTACAAGCTCTCAGAGTATACTATCACTTATGAGAAGGAACTCATGAATTCCTAGAATATAAATCATAACATCTATGAGGTCCTAAAGTATTGTGCCAAGGACCAAGATAATTGGGCCAACAAGGTAGACATTGATCCATACACAATCATGACCTTCAGAGAAGGTGTACATAGGGTATGATTTTTCTAAATAGCTTATATACGGCCAATGATGTGGTGAAGTCAAAATATTATGGGTCTCGATTCTCAAAATATTATGTGTGACCCTTATTATCATCATCATGAAAGGAAAGGAGGTCCCTAATTTGGAGAGACTCATCACATTCAACCTCACCAAGAAGGTGAATAGAGTTCATGCAGGTGGTGATTTTTACATGATGTCATACATAGTGGACACCATTTATAGTTATCTTCTGAGTTAATAACCTTTGACTTTTAGAGCTTAATGTTTCCTTAGTTGGTGCCAATGGGATCTATAATGCATGTATTATTATTAAAACTCTAATTACACCATTACTAGAATCATATATGGGATATATGTGAGTAGCTATACCCCACGGTGTATCACATATTTAATGAGAGCCCATGCTAAGATTATTAGATGAGATTCATTATTTACTATAATCCATTGGTGCTTAATCATACTATAGAGATAACACCATAATAAATGTGGATGATATTTAAGGGGCTCTTCTCTTATTACCATACACAATATCAAAGTGCCTCATAGAGTAAGAGATCACCTATTAGCTTATCCATGGCATATCTGAACACTACCTTGCTTGATAATAGAAGGCACATCTACCATTCCCCATGGTCATAAGGATCCATAAATATATAAATATGCTAGCACTATAAGATATAACACAACACATAGACTCTTACAACCTAGTTAAAGTGGATAATAGGTAGTGAGATCCCAATGCCATACTATAATCATGTGGAGACACATTGATCAAAACTCAACACTACTTATCACCACAAGTGCCAACCTAATGATGCACTCCACCTCAACTTAGATAATGACACAAATGTAGTCAATAATTAGGCATCTAAGGGGTTAAGCTCTATCTCGGCCCCTTATTGATGAGATATCAAGTCCTCCACTATAAGTGCTCATTTAGTCAATGGTGGAGGCCCTAGTGACTACTTAGAGACTCTCCAAAAAGATCTTGTAGAGATTCCTAGTTACATCCACTCCACTAGTCTCTACACCAAATACATATATGATACCTCCTTAGGTAATCCAACCATAGGTCACCCATGCTCTTCACTTTAATATCAATCCTAAGACTATCCCAAGTAGGGACCAATCTATAACTTTCTCAGAGGCATCCAACCCAACTTATGGTGCTCCTAAATAACTCTTTATTTCTCTCTTGAGTTTATCCAATCTAACTTGGCCTACCATTATTATACTCCCTCTTTCTCATGTGATGACAAGTTATCCATTCCATTTTGTCCCTTTATCATTAGACATGATTTACATCCCTAGTGCCAAATTATCCTAGTATAGCCCAGAACCCAATTATGGCTATCATCAACCCTATTGTATGGTCTGCACCCTCATTGACCCTTAAATCTAACCCACATGTCATCTTAGCCCCTAATAAAGATTAAATTCTAAGTGTTCCCATGTTCTTTGTGGCCTTGAAAGTGCAATGGCCATTACAACATTAGTACCTATAGGTATTCAAATTTCTTTGGTGGGTCTCACAACATCCAATTCTCCTATTTTCATAGATCTTACTACTCCTACCATATCATCGATCCCAACAATTTTCACTCAAACCCCATAATCTTTAATTAAAACTAATTCTATTGATCCCACCTCAACATATACATCTAAAGTATAAATGAGTAAGAGGCTAAAAAATAAACCAACGGTGATTTATCCCAAGAAGCCTATGCATCCCCCCATATCATTTATGGCTCCTATTTAGACCCCTCTATCCATCACATGAAACCCATAAGGAATTTTATTTAATCATATAATTTATTTGTTTACCCTAAATAATCTAATCTCAGAAGCCATTGGTGATTAGGTCTCTGTGACATTAGAATGATGACATTCTCAATTGTTCCCTTGGGCTTCCTCTTTTGTGGTTCCTCCCTTTTCCCCCATGTTTCACCCTCCATGCTTGTTTCTAGTTCCCCATTCATTCTCCATCCCATTTAATACACCCCCTCCATTATTTCCTCATTTACCCATGCCTCCAATTTCTACCTCAACTACCACCCCTCGTTTGTCATCTTCTACCATCTTGGTAACCATAGTTGGGTAGGGATGGATTGGGCCCATTAGATCTTTAGGTACACAAAGATTAGAGATGGTCTACCATGGGGAAAAAAATGTCCAATTATAGTTTGATAAAGAGTTAGGGAGGTTGAAAAGGGTGATCAAATAGACCTTCAATTAATAAGGGAACCTTTGGTATGGAGGACTAAACATGATGTTTTTTCCCTCACTAATATGAGGACTAGGAGAGGAGAAAAAAAGTAGTGGAGGACCTAGTTTTAGTCTTTCAAGCCACTAATGAGATCTCTGATAATTTCATGTAAGATATTAAGGATCAAGTTAGGAATATTTAGTCCCAAGTAAGGATTACCTTCCCCACATGTCTAATTAGAAAAGAGGAGGCAACACTTACACTATTGTTCATGACCCTCATGGAAGTGAGTAGATCTCTCTCCAAGAGCAAAGAGATTTTCTAATGAGCACAAGTCTACCTATATGACATCATTCACATAGATAAAAAATGAAAGAAGGCAGATACCATCATTAATAAGGGTATGTTCCCATAATTGAATATGATGCCCCTCTTGGACCTAAATTTATATCAAACCTTCATAGGAAGCATGAGAACCTCCATTGAAGACTAGTGTAGAAACTCCAAACCACCATTGGGCCCTTAGAGAAGAGTAAGGATTAGATCCTTTATTACTTCAAGGAAGTTATCATCATTTTTCTCTTTCACCTATATGTAACTTTACTTGGGATAGATTAATTTGGGGTCTAATTGGCACATTTCAATGAAGCTATGAGAGGAAAGGTGGAAAAATATCATCATAATATCCTATAAAGTCACATGATAAGCTATTGAATTAGGAAAAAATGATCTTCTAAGAGCCACTTATCAACCTAAAAAATCTTCATAGAGAGGATACTTTGGTGGACCAATATTTGGTAGTTATACAAGGTGCTTAAAGGTAAATAAGAAGTGGACCACCATCAAGCTAGAGTTGAGTATCTTTGTGGACATGAATGGAATATGTGCCAACTTGTCACCATCCCTTCTCTTCTCTATTTTGTTGTTTTTAGGTGGGATTGACTAAATGATTTATTTTAACTATTTTATCCTATTCTATTTTGAGGTGGTCCCATCTAAGTTACTATATATGCTTTTGTGTAACACTTTTTTATGGTGGACACTTTTTGTAATTGAACACTGAAGACTAATGCAAGTTTTATCTCTCTACTTATAAGGTTTTCATTCCATGAATGTATTACAAAACTTATCTAGTTTAATGAGTAATGATGGTGTTAAATAACTAAATTATGTGTTTTTTGTAGATGTATGCATGAATTAGAATGATATTTGAGCTATTTTAATTTGTTTCTTAAATTCTTTCCATTCTCTATAAACCCTTATAGGTGTGTGTGTGTGTGTGTGTGTGTGTGTGTGTGTGTGTGTGTGAACATAAATATAGCTCTTATGTGTTTAATTATAGATGGTATTATAGGAATTAAGAATTCATCACTCCCTTTTTACTCCCTTATTTTTTTGGTTGTAGTCCAAACTCCTATGAAACTTATAATACAGTGGTAAAACTGTAGTTGGGCACATTCTCCATTATCAATCATTGATGTTGTTGTTTGATTTAGATATATCCATTTTATACCTTACTTTATTTACATTTTAATGTTTATTTGTAATCAATTTATATTTCCCTTATTTGATAAACTATGAAGTGAAGTGCAAGGGGATAAACTCATTGAACTATATTAACTAGTATGAAGAGGTTTTATATCTAATGGGAATCAAGAATCATATCTTTGGTGGTAGAATTATAAATCTTGGGGATCGATTTTGAGCATCCTATTTGATGGATTTAAATACTAAATGATCATGCCCTGGATTGTCTCAAAAAAAATATAAAAATGAGAAGATGAATTTCCCTAATCATTCCTAGAGATTTCTCATTACACCTAACTCAATAAGTTTATTTGGGAGAAAAAGATCTTGGACCAGATAACAAGTTATCCATAGACTCACCACATAGGAACTATCACACCTTTAAATAATAGATGCATAAATTTCATCCTTAATGGAACATGTTAAAATCATGATGTTTATGCCAACCCTTGGGGATTTCAACTTCCTAATTATAAATCCTTGTATCACATCACCACCGTTCCTCATATTAACAATCCACCTCTTCCTGAGTTTATAAACATGAATCTTAAGTTACAAATCACTTATGTGGCTTATTATGATGATGACACCAATGAGTTTTTTTTTTTTTTAATACCACTCAATTACGTCCTTATATCTTAGAATGGCTCCCTCATTCTCTTGTTCTGCAAGATAGAACCATTCTTTTGATTGATGATGATACTAAAGTCCTCCCCATGAAATGCTAATGAATACACCTATATAGAAGATTATTTCATTTGAAATTATTATGAGGTAGCTAAATTATTTCATGAACCTTTATTCATGTCCCCTCACATTTTCAATAATGTATGTGTCTCTATCAAAGACACTTTCACTAAAATTGTTCAACCATATTCTCATGCATGTAACATCTCTCCCTCTTATGATGATGGCTACATTATGTCCCAGGCCTAATAATGATACTTAGAATTAATGTATAATAAAAAATTATCTTACCAAAATTCATGATTTTAACCAAGATATTCATATGGCTCACATATTCCCTAATTCTAATGATACTGAAATAGAACTTGAACGTCATGTCTCTCCTACTAACCCACCATTGGTAGACACTCCATGGGTTGTTTAGGAAATTATTACTATTCCCACATATGATGAAATTAGTTATCCCAATACCATTTATATATTTCAAAATAGTAACAATGCTATCATCCAACCTAATACTATTCAATCTCTCTTAGCATTCATATAGAATTGGGTAACTTGATACATTTAGTCCTAGACTACATCAGCCAGGTATCACCAAGCACCAATTTAGTAAACTTATACTAATCACCTATAGTATAATACATTATCCAACCCAACACATTTAAAACTATAATTATCCCTACTAACTTTATCAAACAAACTAATACATTCCAACCTAGCTCTTTTGTACTAGATTGTATCAACCAGGCTAATGCTGTACAATCAAATTATTTACCTTATATTTCATCTTATGAAATCACCTTAGATGCTAAAGCTAATATTTTAAGACAAATAAATTCTAAGTTTGGTATCAAATGTGATCAAATTGTATAAATCAAAGTATATTTAGAATACTATGGACCTTTATCTATGATTCCTAGCAATGAAGCTATCTTATAACTAGTCTATGCTAGAGAGCCTCAATTTTCACACCAACATCACAAAATTAAAAATTTATAGAAATTTATCCTTTCTTCAACAATTCCATTATTACCTTGGATCCAAAAATTCATCTTGTTTCAAATCTTCATTTAATTCCATATTATTTCCAAGATGGAAATGCCATGCTCATTGAGGAAACCTTTGCAATTAAATATGACACAATTGCCTCTCCCAAGCTAATTCATGTCTCTAATTAACTTTGTCCCAAATAAAAAGATAATTTTAGATTCAAAAATTATTTTTAATCCTTTTATTGGTCATATGAATACATATTGGCATTTAATCTAGCTTATTTTTTCATAACATCATTACATATCTAGATACTAAATCTGTGTGCCAAAAGTAACATAAGTTTCCTCTTGATATCTCCACCTTTTATCATACAAAAATTATGAAACTCTTATATTATAAGTTAATCAAACCTATATATTATTTTTAATGGGTATCCAACATCATTTCCTTTTGAAAGAAAGTCATTATGGTTATTTTTATATGTATCAAATTTCTGAAAATCAACTTAGCATTTCCTAAATATAATTTCCCTTTACCATCAATCAATGTCATTGTTGATTCTACATCTAGCTATGAGATTTTATCATTCATGGATGGTTTTTTAGGATATAATTAGATTTATATTGATCATGAAGATCAACACAAAACTAATTTTACCACCTAATGGGGATCCTATTGCTATGTTAATATGCCCTTTGGCCTTAAAAATGTTGGGTTAAATTATCAACGTGTGATGACCTATATATTTAATGATGTCATCCATAAATTAATATAAACCTACATGGATGAACTTATTTATAAATCAAAGAATCATGAAAAACTATCTTCATAATCTTGCTATCAGGTTTGATCATCTCAGCAAATACAAAGTTTGACTAAATCCTTACAAGTGTGTTTTCAATGTTGCCTTTGGAAAAATATTAGGATTATTAGTTTACTTACAAGGGATTTATTTATATCCCACTAAAATCAAGTTATTATCAACATGCATATTCCTTGATCTATTCTTGATATTCATACCTATCTTTGCAAACTTGGGGAAACTTAACAATTCATACCCAAGATGGCTTATCTCATCTATTCATAAACTCCCTCATTAATAAAGGTAATAATATTTAATGGAATGATGCATGTTAAAAATATTTGACAACATGAATTAATCATTACTCTATCCTCCAAAACTTTGAACACCTTCTAATGATCACCATATTATATTGTATACATCATCTAACATAATATCAATTAAGGCAATGCTTTCATAATAAGATGGACCAGGCAAAGAGTATGTTATTTAGTAAATCAATCTTGCCTTGATATTTTTTAAAACATGTTACATGAAAGTGGAATGCAACTATCTCATAATTTACTTCACCTCTAAAAAGCCTTGTCATTACATGATTTATTAGACCACTAACTTTATAGTAGATTATGATCCCCTTTGCCACTTCTTATCCAAATATTTCTTACCCATAATAAAATTGAAAAATGGATGGTACTCTTAATAGAGTTTGACTTAGTAATTATTAACCAAAAATCAATCAAATGCCAAGTGATCACCAAACAATTTTTTGCCACTCTCATCTCAAGTACAAGTCACCTTCAATATACTCTTCCTAATGAAGGGATCCTTTTCATCAAAGTTATTAACCAAGAATTTTATCTTAAATACTAATTTCATAATTTTATGATTGATCTCAAGGCATAGACCCTTGAAGAGACTGAAATATCAATTCTAAACTTAAATCCAAAGTCATCATAGAAGAATTACTTGAAGTTATAATCAACTCACATGAAGATACTTGGAAACTTCACTTTGAAGGAGCCAAGTAACTTCAAGAACCTACAGTAAGATGTATCTTAGCTGATCCTTATGGAAAAATCATTTCTCTATATTTTTTTATTAAACTTCAAAGTCAATAATAACATGGTTGAATACATAGCTCTCATCCTTGGGATGCAAACAACCATAGATTTAGACATCCCATATTTACATGACTTAGAATATTCATAGCTCATATGTCATCAAGTTAGAGGTGAATATCAATGTAAAATTTAAAATCCCATTGCATATCATCAATTTGTCTATACTCTTACTAAAGATTTTGCATCTTTCACCATCAAAGCAATGCCATGAGATTAAAATGCTATAGTTGATTCTATTGATTTGTCAACCTCTCTTTTCCTCCTCATCAGCCAATTTATGACTAATAATTCCTTATTCACATGATGAAATATCTATTTATTTATATTCCAAGGATGAATCTCTCATTTTACACATTGAGGCCATCACTACTTGATAAATCCCATTGTAAAAATACATCATATAATTTATCACACATCATACCTATCCTCTAAAATCTAACTCTCATGATCAAACCCTATAACAAATCTTGCAAATATGTAATTAGACATGATATCCTTTATGATCACAATACCAAAGGTACCTTACTTTGATGTGCTACTTCATATGATGTCCATTATGTTCTCTAGAAATCACATGCATACATTTATGGTGGCCATTATAGAAAACACATTACAAATCACAAATACTTATAGAAGGGATAATTTTGGCCTACCCTCAAAACATATTCCATTATATTTGATAAAATTCGTAATCCTTTCCAACTCCATGATGATATAATCCATCTTCTTTAGCTGAGCTTCAACCATTAGAGTATCCTTGGAAATTTTCCATGTGGGGATTACATATCATTGGTAGGTTAATTGGATCATAAGATGGCCATGTATTCATCATTTCTACCACAAAGTACTTTAATAAGTGGTTAGAATCTATGCCATTTTCTAATGTTACCAACATTAATATTTCCAAATTCATATCATATTGTAGACAATCAAAAATTGTGTAATGCATTTCTAATTGCCGATCCATCTCATGACCCCCTTTTATTACCTTAGACCATTTCTTAACTCCTTAAGCACCAAACATAAGTGAAAATGAATAATCCTAACTTTTTTGACTATGTTTCCCTAACCACTGATGGTTAACCCTCAATTGTTGATGGTTGACCTGATTGTTGATAGTTACCTGAACTCTTGCATGATTAAAGTAGTCAACTATAGTTTGATTAAAATTCACTCATTAATTAATAGTTGTCTAAATTTAGCTAATTTTTTTCAGGATCAATGCATAATTAAACTATGTAATTAACCATTTTTTAAACCCTTTGATGGGAACCTCCCTTTCCTCTATATGAAAGAATTGATCAATCATCACCAGGTTCAAATGAATCAGGCAAGTGTAAGAGGTTCTAACTTTTAGGCAAATTTAAAAGCTAAGTATCTATGTTTTTCATCAAGATTCAGTAATTAGCTCTATTTTATTTCATTGCTTGTGTCTTTCTCTTTTATTCTCTTTTCACCTCACATTTTTGTGTTGGAGTTCAACTCTAGACACTTCACCTCCTATCCAAAACCACCCACAACTTATTTCACTCACCTGAACATCCAATCCTTGAACTAGATACCTTTGAGTATCATTCCCTACCTCATAACCAATATTCAACCTAGACACAATACCCATAACCTCTCTATAACTCTCCTTAATAGATTTATTTTCCTAAACTAGACCCTGCAACAACCACAGATGGTCTTACCTATCTATCGATGGATTTTTATTAACCATCAATGGTTAACAATTATTGATGGTCACCCAACCACCGACAATCATACCCAAACCATTGATGGTCACTATGTGTTATTTTACAATAAAAATTTGATTTGAACTATCTACCCATACCCAAATTCCATTTTATGAGTTTCTATTTTATCACAAAAAATCAACTTATTTTCTAAATCAAGTTTGATTGATCTAGCATCAATATTTAATCATTTATTGTTATTCTTTGTCAAAATCAGTTATTTTCATTCCAAGCATTTATTTTATTTGATTTTATCACCTTATATTATTTCATGAAAGCATCTATTTTCAGCATTTCAAAACTTAAGTGTTTTAAAATTGTGGTTTGATAGCCTCCAAGGAATCTTGTGCTTCTTGGATCTTTTTCATGCTAGGTAGTCCACCCTACTATCTCACTAATCAACATTCTATTCTATTATTTTATTATCTACAGGTGATCCTCCCCAAAAAAAGAGGAGTATCCATAATCATTTGGATTCATACACACACAACATATCTAGGCTCTACTAACCTCACCCTTCTTTTAAGTTTTACATATTTCTTTCAACTAGAAAATAGAGCAAAATTTTAGTGAAACATTCTAGCATGCCCAGTGGGACCCTTGAGATTTTTTTAGGGTTCAAAGCTATAGGACATTTAGTTAAATTAGAAAAGAGTCATCCATTGCATTATTTTCTAAAAATTAAATGTTCCTTATTTCCTTTCTTCCTTTCCAAAATGCAAGTTCTAGTTTCTTTTGCTTTCTGAGGTAAAAAGGTAAAAATTGACATTTTTACTTTCATTTCTAAAAATCAAATGTACTCATTATAAGGCCTAGGATTTTTCATCATCATCTAGGCACATCTTAATTATTTTATCTTCATTTGAAAAGACACCAAAATTTTCTTTTGGATTAAAATTTAACTTTTCATCCATCATTTGCTTGTATTGATTAACTCACATAGCTTAATTTAATCAAGTGAATTAATGATAGTCTCACTTCTCTCCACACACACAACACCAAACCACACATTAAATAAAACATAAAAACATTGACATAAGAAACAACTAGGATTTATCACCTAGTAGTCACCTTTCCTTGACTATCTTACTTGGATTTGATCACCAAGGGGAGAACCAACTTAGTATGTTGGCTGAGTAAAATCTCTAATAAGTCAATATATTTTGGCTAAGCACCTGACACCCTTGTCACTATGGTGTTTGAAGTGAGGGGGTAGGCCATAATATCAAGCCATGTACCAAGTTCTAGTATAAATCTTGAGAGCCTTTAACTACTTGAAACCATCCTTAGACATCTTCTTCTAGTACCCTCTCTACAAGCCCAAGTTGGTCCCTCATAACTTATTTATAATTGAGGCATAAGCCTAAAGTGAGATAATAAAGTATCTTAGGATTCTAATATACCATAGTGTATACATTATTTTCCTTGAGATATTTTTATTTTGATTGATTCTTTTTTGATTTTTGAGATTACTTATATCTTCCTTTTTCCCTTCCTTGCAAGGTTCTCACTAGACAACTAAGAAACCAAGAAAATCAAGATCCACCTCCCAACCACCCATCTTCCTCTTCTTATTCATCCATGGAGTCTATATCAGATGTAGAGGGCTCTCCCCATACTTCTGAAAGTCCCAGTATCCCTTGAATGGTTACCGAAGGTGATATAAATTTTTCCACCTTTCTAAATAACAACCCAATAGCCCTTCAACATTACCTTAACACCATATCTCACAATACCCCTATTTTGATTCCACTTATTGATCCATCCTTTGGTATGCCATCCCATCTTATGGATAGTACCTTTATTTCCACCATTTACAACCAAACCTTAATCACCTAAGCATCTTATCATACCAACAATCCTTCCAATAACACCATCCAAAACTTACCCATCCAACCAACCAACACCCAAATGCTTTCCACCCCAACCAATAACCCTTATTGTATAGGAACAACCCAACCTTTGGCCACCTATACCTCACTTACCATTGGAGTACCCTCTATTATTGTTACTACCCTTCTTCTTATTTATAACCCACCGACTTCCATGCCATTCCAAAGCTTGGTGGTTTCTATACCTTCTACCCTTCCACCCATTAGTACCAAGGTCACCACCCATCCTCAACCTATCAACCCAACCATATCTCCAACCCAACCCTTGTAAATTCCTCAATAAATTCCCATTTTACCCAACCCAAGATATATTCCTAATCCACAAGGGTATATGGCTCCACCTTCTACCCAAACTCCTATATCCACTTACCCATACATGGAATCCTCTCAACCACCCATGTCTATATATTAATATGTGGCAACCTCCCAACCTTCCACTAGTTATATGTATGTTGTACCTACCCAAACCCAACATAATTTAACCTATAACTACTAGGGTATATAACCACAAACTGATATAGTTAATATGTTAATGTATAAGATAGCTAATTTGGAGTCATCTATTTTTAGTACCCATAAATTCCTACCATACAATCAAATTTGTAATGAACCAATTCATCCATCTATCCTAATCTAACCTTATCCTCCTCAATGGGAACTCCTAAAAATTTCAAAATTTAAGAGCAAGGAAGATCCTTAGCAACATCTTAGAGCATTTAAACACTCTTTATATTTGATTGATTATGATGATGCTCTCCTTATTTGCACCTTTCCCATGTCCCTATCTAGCCTGACATTAGATTGGTATAGTGTTATTAATAAGTATTCCCTATTTTCTTTTACTGAATTAGCTCAAACTTTCTGAGATCATTTTTCTATAAACATATCTAAGAAAGTTTCCATCACTGACCTCTAATTCATTCAGTAATTTGATGATGATTCAATTGCTAATTTCATATTCCATTAGAGAGGTTTTATAAACCAACTCTCTTTCTCTTTTCCCAACTTGAGATGATCAATCTTTTCTCTTGAGCTTGTGCCAAACATATTTCCTCCACTCTACAAGTTCATATTTTCAAGACCTTTGATGAGGCTTTCACCATGGAATGGAAATTAGAGATTAGATCCATTGATGAGGGGAAGCTAAAATTGAGAAACAAGAATTCTAGTTTCAAGTCAAATGAAACTTCCTCCTCTAAAACAACCAACCACTCTAACACCAATGCTAAAACTAAGGGAACTGTAAATTTAGTTGTCCTTAAAACCACCCCTCCTCTGGTTGTTAACCAACCCAAATCTTTTAATTCTTCCAACTAGAATACATAAAACCAAAACTATAACAAATAAAATCAATATACTCTGATAGGGGAGTTTTATGCTTCTATTTTGAAAAAGTTATTGAAATCAAATAGCATACAACTTCCTCCAATCAAGCCCCCACAAAAAATTGATTCCTCTCGCCCTACACCTAGTTGGTACAAGGAAAATGAATTATGTGTCTTACACCATGTCATTGGACATGATGTTAGTAGATGCAATACTTTCAAAAGAATTTTCCAAGGGTTGATTGATAAGGGGGAACTTGTACTAGATAATCCCAATGCACCCCCAAATCAGTCACTTGACATATTTAGACAACCGTTCCCAAACCATGCCCCTTCCATGAACAATGAAAACAATAGAGTATAATCCTCTCACAATCAAGAGGTCCATACTATTAATATGGTTTTTAGTGACCTCATTATTCAGGAAACCATCACCCAAATCACTTCTTCTTCCCCTCAAATTATTGAGGTAGTGGATTCACCTTATACTCCTTTGAAAACCAAAACAAAGGAAGCCACTACTCCCCCTCCTCTACTTATTGAGATAGTGGAGTCACCTTCTATCCCCATTTATGTATTTTTTGAGTAGTGGAGCTACCAACCTCTCCTTTGGAAGACATACCAAATGAGGCAACCATTAACACCACACCTATCTCTTCAATCATAGAGAAATCCACTCTTCCTTTGAAAAGTATTCCTAAGGAAGAGATAACTTTACCTACTCCTCCTACAAAAGAACCACCTTCCAAAACCTTGGATTCTTTGATTGAGGAAAAAGGCAAGGACACCATTTAACTCTCTCAACCCATGGGTTTGTCCTTAGGTACCAATATCAAAGGAACCAAACCCATCTATAAAACTTTCTCTTGATTTGTTCAAAACTTGGAGTACCTATCCCAACCCAACATAGACCACACCATATTTTGGCACCACCGTTTACTTGTTTACCCAACCAAGCAAGATCCATCAACCACACCATTGTCAACCCAAACTTCCACTTTCACTATTGAACCTACCATCATCCCAACCAAACCATTAGAAACCTTTACCTCTCAAACCATAGTTGAAATAACCAAACCAACTCTACCCAAAATATCCCAAGCACCTTCTACCATCCCCACAAATCCAATTAGAAACCTAAGCATGTTCCCTACTTAGAGCCTTACTCACCCCCCATTAAAATTGGATTTAACACCACCTAGCCCACCAAAGAAACCTCATGTGAAGCCAACCAAAAAAGTTGAGCCACCTAGGATCCTAAAAACCAAAACCTTACCACCAATTTCTATCTTACATTCCATTCTAGGATTGTATCCTTCTTCCATCCTAGGACCTCATCGTTTCATTAAGAAAATAAGTCTCCTAAAAATAACCCAAACCTAGCCTCCTATTGTTTCTACACCTCTACCTATCCTTTCCACACTTTCTACCTATTAAGAAAATGCCTACCAAGAACATTCCACCACCCAAACCTCCCATCACTAAGCCTACTCCTAAGAAGGCTTCCACCCTAAAAGTCAAAGCCAAAAGTCCAACATCCTTGCCACCTTTGCCTAAGTCTTACTCAACCATCCTACAAAGATTATTGCAAGATTATTTCTTTAATTTTCCTCCCATCAAACCATTTGACCCCCATAATCCTAAGCCATCCTAGTTTTATGGCAATCTAATTTGATCATACCATATAATGCTAGGACATGATACAAAGAATTGCAAAGCTTTCCAAGTCATAGTATATCAACTATGTGATGAGGATGAGTTATTATCAAATGAGCCTCACATGAGCCTAATACGACTCCAAAAACCATAAGCCACCACCCCAAACTTACCTACTCCCACACTCTCATATAAGAGTGAGGAACTGAAGTAGTCCTCTAGCACAACTCTTTCCCAAATCCATACCATCCATGTGGTCACATGATCACAAGACTAGAAAAAGGATAAGGGGAAGGTAAAGGTGTCTATTATATGGACATATCCTTCCTCCACCACCCAATCACCTAACCAAACCCAAACACCTTCACCTTCACCCCAAGACTAAGGTGTCCATTTTAAGTGCCTCCCAATCCAACCCTTTCGAGTTAATCCAAAGAGTAGTTCTAATGTAACTTCACTAAACACCAATGAAGATGATTTTTTATGAGCTAATAAATACCTCAGCCCATCACTTCCAAGTAATGATATAGGCTTTATAGTCCATATAGCTTCAACTAGAAGATTAATAACATCTAGTAGCCTTTATTGGAGATATTTAGCTTTTCACCCTTGTTACCTTTAAGGATTCAGAAATACCCTTTATTCATCCCTAAGATCTAGATCCTCCCCTCTTCATTACTACATACATTGACAAAACCTGTATCAAAAGGGTTATGATTGATGAAGTAGCTAGCATCAACATTATATCCTCCCATGCATATGACCAACAAAAATTATTGGAGAACATTATGTCAAAAATCACAGTGGTGCTTCAATGACGCTATGGTAACAACTCTAGGAACTATCATCCTCCATATTAGCTAAGGACCTCACATGCTTTCTAAACTCTTATAAGTAGTAGAAGGGAAGTTCCACCATAATGTGTTGCTAAGATGCCCATGGATCCATTTCATGGGTTATGTGCCATCTACCTTACATCAATGCATCGAGTTTGAATATGAGGGTTAAGTAGTTACCATACACACTGACCCACGTCCTTTCACATCTGTAACATGATGTACCAACTGAATGATGTTATTCTCCTTTTATACACCAAGTCTTTACTATCCAAATATGACTCCACCTCTTCCATCAACCCAACCTTAACTAACTCATCCATCCTTCTACCCAAATCCCCATGAATGAACCCTTATAATCAACATTCTAACATCTCTCACTTGGGGAGTATCACCTCTTAACCTTGGATGCCTTTCCTACTCCCCAAGAGTATGGGAACCTTGACCAAAATCATAGTTATGATTCCAATATCAAGACCATTATTCCTTTTGGACCTCCCAATCTCCAAATGAATCTTATGTATGGGGTACTTGATCAACCACTTACCACCCCATCTACCTATTATACTCCTTGACCATTCTCCTCCAATTTCTCCTATCTAGATAAACTAGAGTTCACCATGACATACCTCTATAGGTGTGATTGAAAAAGATTCATCCTAGGACATTATGAACAAGTACCACATTATTTATTTCCATGTGAAACTTTAAATACTTGTGAAATATTTGGTCTCAAATTTACTCTACTTGAAGAGCCAACCAATTTTCCCCCATTAACATCATTGATGAGGAAATCCCATCCTCACCAACCCCTTCACCATAGGAATTTGAGGATTTTTATACCATCCCACATAACTTTTTTTTTTCATTAACATGATCGTCCTTGAACCCCTAACTTACCAAAAGGATGGGGAGACCATAAACATTCCTCTAAATCACCTTGAGATGGTAAAAAATGATTCTCATACCATTAATACCATTCAATATTAGGATGATGATTCTCTTCTTAATTATCTTGGTACAAAAGATTCCTCTATCCAAAAATCCCTCCCTCTTGAGGATTCAACCATGTTGAATGAATCCACCATATATGTCAAATTGGGTACTCAAGATAACCCATGTATTGTCAAAATTAGTCAATCACTAGATTGCTTAGAGTTGTAGGATTTTCTTTCCTTCCTGTGAGACCGTATCATAACATTTACATGGTCTTATAGTGACATGCTAGGAATCAACCCTTCCATCACTACCCATAATATCATTACTACCCATGATGCCAAGCCTATCAATCAAAAGATTCATTAGATGTATCATCCCATAGCCCTTACTATCAAAGAAGAACTTCAATGCCTCCTATCCATAAATTTCATCCAACCCATTGACTATCAATAATGGGTATCGAATGCCATCCCTATCAATAAAACAATAGGGAGACTTCACATTTACATCGATTTTTATGATCTTAACCTTTTTTTCCCAAAGGATGACTTCTCTTTGCCAAGCGTTGACCAACTTATTGATCTTACAGCTAGGCATGAGATACTATCTCTTATGGATGGTTTCTCAGGCTATAATCAAATCTTAATTACCCCTGAATATCAACACAAAACTACCTTTATCACCCCTTGGGGAAGTTTTTGATATAGGGTCATGTCTTTTGGTTTGAAAAATTCTAGTATAAACTACCAACATGCCATGACCTATATCTTCCATGACCTTATCCATAAAACTATAAAGGAATACATAGATGACCTTCTTGGGTAATATAAATGTCGTAAAGATCATTTATCAGTTCTCAAGGTTATTTTCAAATGCCTCATCCATTACCATGTTCACCTTAACCCTAAAAAATGCATTTTGAGGTCTTTTCAGGAAAGCTCCTTGGCTTTATCTTTTCTCCTTGAGGAATTAAAGTAGATCCTACCAAAATTAAAGAGATCCTTGACATGCCTCCTCCCACTCACCTCAAGCAAATCCATAGTTTGTAGTGGAATCTCCAATCCATTCATCACTTCCTCTTTTAGCTATCTGATAGATGCCAACCTTTTCACCACCCTCTAAAAAAAGATGTATCTTTTAAATGGGATAAATACTGTCAAAAAGGATTTCAACTCACTTAAGGATTACCTTCTTTCTCCACCCATCCTTATTCCTCCCAAAGATTATCAACATTTATACCTTTATATTTCTGCCACTGACCACTCCTTAAGGATAATGCTTGCACATCATGATGAGTAGCATAAAGAGCAAGATGTCTACTACATAAGTCATTCATTTATAGAGTATGAGACTCGGTACACCCATAGAAAAAAACTTTGCCTTGCATTAGTATTCATGGACTCTAAACTCTACCACTAGATTTTCAACCACAAGACCTATGTCATAACCAACACTAATCTACTCAAGTATATACACTACAATCCATACTAGAACTAGTGTATGGATAAATGGCTCATGATTTTATCTAAGTTTTACCTTGATTTCCTCCAATGGAAATTGATAAAAGGGAAAGTCATCACCAACCAATTGGCTAAATCACTTTTGGTGGATAACCAACCTTCTTCTTTGGAGTTTCTCGATAAGTCCATCATGACTCTTTATCGAGAGAATGTCACATATCAAATGACCATGTTCTTTGATGATTCAAAGAGCCAATATGGTGGGGGTGATAGTATAATTATCATCCCCCTAGATGGTGAACCCCTTCCTTTATCTTTAAAGCTTGATTTTGATTGTACTAATAACATCACTGAGTATGAAGCCCTAGTGATAGGTCTCCAAACTACTTTAGCCTTGGGAGTCAAGATAATTAGTGTTTTTGGTGACTCCAAATTCATGGTAAATTAAATTAATGGATCCTACCAATGTGGAAATGACATCTGATAATAATATAAATATCTATTAGATGTACTTTTGGTGTCATTTGAGCATTACCTCAACCAAGCTGTTCTGTGATCTATAAACAAGTTTCCAATATAATGGCTTCTCTTGATTCATAGATCCCATTTGCACCTTCCAAATCTAAGATATTTTTCACTATCCATAATCTTACCAAGTCTTCTTATACCCACTCAAACCCTCTTTTTATATTTAGTGTGGAGGAGTCCCAACATGACCTTTGGTATAAGCATATCTTCAACTATTTCAACCTAGGCATTATTCCCTCCAATCTTTCTAATAATGGTCGATGAGCATTTATTTAGAGTACCTCTCATTATACCATACTAGGGTAATTATTTACAAGTGTCGCTTAGATGGTCTCCTTCTCCACTACCTATGTAGTCATGAGATCTCTCATGCTATCAAGGAAATACATGACAAAATTTATAGGGGATACTTTAGTGGCTTCACTATCACTAAACATATCCTTTGCCTTGGCTACTATTGGCCCACCCTTAACTAGGACTATTGTGATTACAAGAATATATGTGTTAAATTTCAGCAACATGTCAATTTACATTAGGCACCTAGTCATAGCCTCCAAGTATCCAAGGATTTATGGCCCTTCTCATAATGGAGACTAGAACTTATTTGTGAAATTAATCCCCACTCTTTGTAGTGACATCATTATATCATCACTATGATATAATATTTAATAAAATAGGTAGAAAATATTCCTCTCATCTTAACCAAAGTTGAAAATATTGTCACTTTTATCAACCATCACATCACCTACCGATTTGATTTTCCTCATAAGATAATCATTGATAATAGGAAATATTTTAAGAATTTAAAAGTCCAAGGTCTTTGTGATAGGTTTGGAATTAAGTTAAGTTTATCCTCACCCTATCATCCACAAGATAATAGATAAGTGGAAGCCTTTAACAAAACCCTTAACAAAATGCTAACTAAAATGGTTAATGCATCTAGTTGGGATTGGCACTTACACATCCCTTTCATATTATGGGTATATTATACTAGCATTCAAATCCATACAAGTGCTACACCTTTCTCTCTTGTCTTTGGAGTAGAGGTTGTCTTGCCTCTCAAAGTCCAAATTCCCTCTCTTTGCATATCCCTATAAGATATCATTTTTGAAGGAGATTATCATCAAGAATGTTTAGCCTAACTTGAGCTACTTAACGAGCATTATTTGATCATGCTTAACCATCTTCATGTATATCAAAAACAAATCAAGTGTGCCTATAAAAAAAACCTAAGATAGCAAGAATTAAACATTAGAGACTTTATATTAAATGAAAATCAACATGTAACCAATATAGAGAAAATCAAGCGAGGCAAGTTTACTTTCAATTGGCTTAGGCCTTATTTCATAATGCATAAGTATGGATCAGGATCTTATTGGTTATCCTTTCTTACAGGGAAACTATAACCTAAGCCTCTTAATGCTTCACATCTATGTCCTTTCTTTTGTTAATTATGATTGAACTCATCTTCTATCTAACTTAAGCTCATCCCTTATTTTAAAATATTTTCCCTTTCACCCCCTCATTTTGAGGACTATCAATTAAAGCACAAAATAATGTGATTTTCCATCATAGTTGTCGCCTTAATACTAAAAATGGGTACTATGACTCTACCTATGGCATGATTCTCATGTATACTTTTCATCCTTCATAGGATGGAATCCCATGGTCGTTATCCCTCAACAAATCCTTTCACCCACTACTTTAACCTTTTTGTCCTTAGTTTTAACTTCATGAAGGTATGCTTTTTAGCCTATATCTACAAGTATATGTCATAAAAAGAAAACACATTAACAACCATCTAACCTATGGGTCATCTCTAGCATTAGCAGACTACTCCCTTAAAGGATAACTACCAAAACACATCAAAATTGCTTAATGTAAGGTAGACTACTCCTTTGAAGGATAGATATCCCAAAACCTAAAGTAATTATCAAAAATATTATACCACTCCATTTAAGGATGGCTAAGTAAATTCATTTGTTAAAAATAAGTAATTTATTGGAAGCTTCTCACATCGATCAATTTTCCAAAGCAATAATAAAATATCAAAAAGACCCATTATTTGGAAGTTGCAATCGGCTTCCATGAGTAGACTTCCTACATCAATAAGTATACACCATCTATGGCATATATTTGTTCATACTAACTCTTTGAAAACCTAAAAAAGAGGCAAATCTAACCTCACAAGAAGTTAATTTATCATCCATCTCCCCTTTATACCCTCTATAAAACAAGGGATTTCTAGCTTACTTGACAATATGTGATCAAGAAATTTTTTAACCAACCAAGGAATGCTGATGCAAAGCATGTGAAGGGATTATGTTCATAAGCTAATCTAGATTCATGTTCTCTTGGTTCTGAACAATGAAAGAACATTATGTCTCTTTATTCTTTCTTATAACTACTTGTTGCTACATTCATTAAGATTTCATCTTTTGATTGTTTTATCTTTTCTTGTCTTTTCTCATATATGGTTCTGTTATCCAAACTTAATCTATGTGTTATTATGATTAATAAACCTTCATATAATTCAATGCAATTCATTAAACAACATTTACATAAACATTTTATGTTTCATGATTTGCTTCTACCTTATTTTGTTTAAGTGTTTTTACCATAAAAACATTTTAATAAATTAACCATCTCATATATCAAAATCATCTTATGTCTCTAAGAAACCAATCACATCTCATTAATCTCCATCATTTATCACATTTATATCCATTTACGAAATAATGAGTCATCACATATGTTATCCATTACCTATCTATCTAGATAATGGAGAACATAGATTCATTAATTTAAAACATCAACATTTATTACATATAATTAAGCATGTATCTACTAACAAGATAAATTCTAATCATAACATCGTTATCATATCCAAATCCATCATACACAACATCATGATCATAAAATAAATCATCCATGACCATAAGTAACATCCATAAAATCATAATCACATCACAACATCATAATCCTATCATAAAAAACATCATAACATCATAAAATAAATCATCAATAACCCATAACCATAAAACATAAGCCACATCCATAACCATGATCACATCATGAGATCATTATAGAAATAACATAAATATCCATGTCTCTCACAAACAATGTGTATATCTCACTACATTCGCTTGTAAGCCAATATCAAAATCACATAATACATTAAAGTAAGGCATCTTAAAGAAGTTTAAGGTGGAGGAGAACTATTTTTCCCTAGATCCTATCTAACTCTTAGCCTTTTTTGTGTACCCATAGATGTTACCCACTGACCTGGTGTTGCACTACTACCTCCCCTAATAACCAATGCTCTATACTCACCATATTGAGGCTCATTAGGAAGCTGTCTAAAGACCAGTTCCTCATAATATCTAAGCTCCTCAATAGTGGCCATATACCTATCCAAAGGAATGGTCCTTAAAGGTCTTATAGGTACTAGTGCCTACCCTCCTACCTATCTAAGGTAATCTCTCTCTTATGTAACCAACGCTAGCTGGGCTCTAGCCTAATCCCTCTCTTATGTAAGAGTGGCCACCTAGACCTGAGATATATCTCTCTCTAGGGTCACTATTTCTAGAGCTACTTATGATACTACTAGTTCTTCCCTAGCCTGATCTCTCTCTATGATGAGTGCCTACTTGTCAGGGGCATCCACATCCATTTGGTCCCCACCTCCCTCCTTAATATAAACATTCAGACTCGATACCCAACCTATCCATCATCTACTTTAAATACTACCCCATCATAGTGTGCTTGGAACCATACTATGTAGTCCTTAGTGACACCTCCATCATCCATGTCTACCCTTATTGGTAGTAACTTGTGATTAATATACTCACCATTCAACTCTAGATCAGGTAGGGGAAACTCCACATACTCCCTTTTATACCTCAAGAAAGCATCAGGACATCTTGAATTAGCCTAAACTATCTCCTCACCCTATCAAAATGGATCAACTCTACCTCATGATCCTATCTACCATAAATCCACCTATAGCTCTACAGTGATAAGGTCTAATTAGCATAGCTCACCCATGCTAAAAATCTAGTATATGGACTTTAGATGACCTCTCCATCCACCAATGCCTCTAAATTATCCCTATACCACTCTAAGTCTCATGATCCTCCCCTTGATGGTATTAGTACATAATCATACCTCCACCTCACCACTCAACCTTAGTCAAACCCACCTCACTAAGCAAGCACAAGACTCAATGATCACAATCACCACTACTTTTTCCATTGACAAGGAGAAAACACTACAAGTCAATTCCCAAATGAGGAAATAAAACCTCATTTGACCTTTAATAGTTTCCATTTTAGGGCTTACATCTTGCCATTGATGGTCACTTGGAGACCACTAATGTTTGACCCTAATGAATGATGGTAAACCCTAATTGATGATGGTAGACTACTCTAGGATTCTACCCTCCAACCATCTTCTTTTCATAAAGGACACAAACCACCAACTATGCACCCATTCACCACCACATGGGGTAACCAATAGGGACATAATCCAACCATACACCCATTAGAGACAAATTCATTCTCTACCAATAACCCACCCAAATAACATTTCCTTAGTCAATTTTCCCCACCTTTCATACTTTTTGTGACAACCCTACATTAGTCACTTTGATCACATCAATTACCTTGCCATGCTTGATTAACTAGTGCTACTTTTGTGCATCAACCATTTAGGTGTCTCAGAGCATGAAATTTTTTTGTCTTGACACTTGTGACCATTTTGTCTTCTCAAGATCACATCCTACCTTAGATACCTATAAATACATTTACCTTGCCTAGGAGACTTGATTTTATAGGTGCTAACCCAACATGCACCCACTATTACTACAATCGATTACCTTGTCACCTATCTTTTTAGCCCAACCTTATTTTAACACCTACCTCAACTATGGAAACTTAGTCTATATGCAATCTATAACATCACACTTAGTTATATTCTTTGCACTTATTCATGTTTAAATTCCCAACCCATCAACCTTGTCACCCACCTTGTGACCCACATATTTGCTTATAAAACTTGAACCCAACTCTTTTTCACTTCATCAATTCCTAGTTTGAGGGGGAACACCTCCTCCCATACTTGAGGCATCCAAAATTTTACCAACTTATTTGTTTTTTATTTTGTAGCTTATTAACATAAACTACACAATAAAAAAGGGAAAAATGTAGACACTCAAAAAATGTGCAATGCATTTCTAATCACTGATCCACCCCATGACCCCCTTTTATTACTTTGAACCATTTCTTAACTCCTCAACCATAAAACATAAGTGAAAATGACTAATCCTAGCTATTTTGACTATGTTTTCCTAACCACTGATGGTTGAACCTCGACCACCAATGGATGACTTGACCATCAATGATTACTTGAAATCTTACATGATCATAGGAATCAACTATAGTTTAACTATAATTCACTCATTAGTTACTATCTATCTAAATTTAGTCAGCTATTTACATGATTAATATGTAATTAGATTGTGTGATGAACCATTTGTTAAACCCTTGATTAGAACCTCCCTTTCCTCTATCTCAAAAGAGGAAGAGAAGGTTAAAATAATCAATCAATCATCATTAGGTTCTAACTCCCAAGTGAATCTAAAAGCTAAGTATCTATGTTTTTCATCAAGATTCAATAATTAACTCTATTTTATTTCATTTCTTGTGTCTTTCCCTTTTATTCTCTTTTCACCTCACTTTTCTGTGTTGGAGTTCTATAACTCCATACACTTCACCTCCTATCCAAAACAACCCACAACCTATTTCACTCACCTAAACATCCAATCCCTAGACCAGATACCTTTGAGTATCATTTCTTACATTGTAACCAAGATTTAACCTAGACATCATACCCAAAACCTCTCTATAACTCTCCTCAACAAATTTATTTTCCCAAACCAGACCCCACAATAACCATCGATGGTCTTACCTAACCATCGAGGGATTTTTATTAACTACCAATGGTTAACAACCATCAATTGTCACCCAACTATCGATGGTCATACCTAGACCACCAATGGTCATTGTGTGTTATTTTGTAATAACAATTTAATTTGACTTATCTACTTATACCCAAATTCTATTTTTTGAGTTTTTATTTTATCATAGAGGATCAACTTATTTTTTGAATAAATTTTGATTTATCTATCATCAATATTTAATCATTTATTATTATTCTTAGTCAAAATCACTTCTTTTCATCCTAAGCATTTCTTGTATTTGATTTCAACACCTTTTTTTATTTCATGCAAGTATCTATTTTCATCATTTCAAAACTTAAGTGTTTTAAAAGTGTGGATTGACAACCTCCAAGGAAGCTTGTGCTTCTTGGATCTAGCTCACACTAGGAAGTCCATCCTACTATCTCACTAATCAACCATTCTCCTATAGTGTTTTATTATCTATAGGTCACCTTCCCTAGATAAAGAGGAGTATCCATAATCATCTATATTCACGTGTACACAACATATCTAGGTTCTACTAACCTCAACCTTATTTTAAGTTTTAAATCTTTATTTAAACTATAAAATAGAGATTTTTGTAGTGAAACACCTATGACATTTTTTATTCCTCACACTATCATATCTAACAATGGTGGGAACTTAAAAAATAAAAACATGTAACAACTATGTGCAAAACTCAAAAATATACATAAATTTTAAACACCTTACCATCCTCAATGAAATGGTCAAGTTTAAGCCACTAATAAAATCCTTAACAATATCTTGCAAAAAACTATCATGTATTTTGGTTCTAATTGGCATCCCAAACTATATCCTACACTTTGGGCTTATTTTACTAGCATCTATACTACCAATAAGTAACTCCATTCTCATTAGTTTATGGCTTTTAAGCCATTTTAACATTAGAATTTTTGTTACCCTCTTTATTCATCTATTTTCATGGTATCATTCTTGAATAAGAGGTTTGTGAATCCTATCTTCATACCTTATATTTCTTTGATGAGTGATGTATGAATGCTCAACAACATAATCAGCCATAAAAAGCTTGTATAGCTAAACAACATAACAAAAAATTCAAAGTCTTTACTTTCAAAGTTGGAGACTTAGTGCTAAATATAGATTAAACCCATGACAAATAAGGAAAATACACATAAAAGTGGTGGTGACCCTACTTAGTTAAATACATACTTTGACCTAGTACTTATAGATTAAAATTAAACAAAGGACATAATTTCAAAGAAGTGACCAACACTCAATTTTTGAAGAAGTGTTTTTATTGGTTATACATTTGTTATAAATTTAATTTTATGCTTTGATTTCCATTTCTAGTACTTCTTAATTGCATATTTATCATTTGTTATATATATATATATATATATATATATATATATAAAATGAAACTATCATATATTATATGTTCAACTTTCAATAACATCTATATACCTCTAGGTTTTCTCTTACACATTAGCTCTAGTACCTATCTTAGGTCCTTAGGTATTTTATATTTACTTATACGTCTTGGATTTTATTTTGTGATTTTCATTATAAGACATCGAATAGGACTAGGAATTTATCACAAATAACCATCCATGCCTTTTTGGTCAACATTGTTTCCTATGTTTGGTTCTTTGGTTTTATCTTCCCTATACATATCCTTTTTAAGTCCTTTACTTATGCCTCTTGAATTTTCAATTTGTGAATTGAATTTTAAGACGTTAGATAGGACCATGCCTTCCTAAAAAATACCCATAAATCCATTTAATATATTGATCTTACTCCCCACCCTATCTAGGTGTCTTTCTCAAAAGATAAGGTAACGATCAAGAATAGTGTTTTCCCTCACTAAAATTAGTTATATTCTTCTATGTTCAAACTATAGTAGTCTATCTTCATGTATTTATTACATATATCACTTCTAATGATCATGATTCATGCATACTTATCATTTTATCATCCTTACATTACACATTTTTTTGTGATTGGAACAACCCTATAATTTTATGATAATTTCCATCTTTCCTTATATTTCACATCCTTTTGGGCTCACCAAGGTCAGTTTCAATATCACATTATTTTCTATTGTGAAAGTCTAGGATTCTTTTGGTAACATGTTATTTAGGTCCTTTTCCCTAGCCATTAATTATGAGCTCTTTTGTGATATTCATCTTTAGCACCCTTATTTGGTCTTCCTAATCTATATGGAGGAGGAATAGAAAAAGATAAAAAAATTAAAAGCCATATCATAAGAAAACACAAATGTTGAAAGATAATTATATCTCAAAAGTAATATCAAACTAAAAGATGTGATCTTTGTTTATCACATATCTTATTCTAGTTAAAGCTCAAAATCCATATTTGGCCTCATGATAGAGCCAAAGTCTATTGGGGTGTTGTTGTAGATACTAAAATCTAATTTATATAGCATATGAGTCTTATATACTTGATAAATATTTATCAGGGCTCTACCTTTCAGGTCTAGACCTTCTTACTTTTGAAAGGGTCGTAATCACCATCTCATTATGCCTAAGTACTTATCTACTGCACTAAACATAAAGCTTACAACCTTATATATATCCTTCACTATTATTTTCAAATCCTTAGTATATTCCTAGCCTCCCAGACACTTTCATCCCACATAGGGACACTTGCATCAATTTATTTGTATAGATTCTTATCAAGTGTCCAATCTTAAAGAGTCATCTAATTTGTAATTATTTCAAATCAAATGGGTTGGCACATTTACTTTGTTTAAATCTTTCATAAGATATTTTCAAAAGGTGTGATATAAATACAAATATAAGCCAATTCATTATTCATCTAGGAAATACCAAGCAAACACCTATTCAAGCTCAATCAATAAATTACACAACTAAATTATATTGGCATATTCTTCCCTATTTCCATATCAGTCATATGAACAATCATATTATAGGTCTGAAGCACTCAAATAATAACCCATGACTAATATTTTTCAAGTTATAATCTAGATTATTGCATGCCCTTGTATAAAGTATATTTCACCCTTGTGTACAAACAAGCCAATACCTAGGGGAGAACTATATATGCCAGAGGCCCTCCTTAGAGTATTGGATATGTAGGCAATACTCATCGATAGATGTGACCTTGAGGTCATCTCAACACTATGAGCACACTCACCCATTTTTTGACAAGGTACAAATACTTAAGGTAAAGAGTTAGGTTTTGATACATAATTAGTCATTGATAGTTTGTGCACATGAAAAAAAATATTGGTATAAATGCCACAAAATCCCAAAAGGTTTCAAGTGGTCTCTTCAAAATACAATGAATATTACATACTAGATAGTTCCATTGAGATTAAATCAACTACATCAACACAAGTGTCCCAAGGCTGACACAAGTATTAATGCCTCCAAAAAGAATATTTCTAGAATCTAACGATTGGATCTTGATCTTATCCCTACCCATTTACATCTTTGCACTTTTTAGATCTACTTATGCATTTATAGATAAGTTAAGCATTGTATCTACTCATGTTTATGTAATTACACTACTTTTTAAAAATGTACTTTATATATTTAGCATAACCCAACATTTTAATTTGATTTATTTGAGTTTTTAATTAATTATCCTGCTCTAGAATAATTTTATTCATCCTTGTGTATAGGTTATTCTCATTTTATCCCCTAAAATAAAACATCCATTTGAAAAGGATTAAAAATTTGGTAAATCCAACCACTGAGTCTTCTTCTTCAATCATTATTTACTCAAGGTTTTTATATTCTTAGGGTTTCATACTTTATTTTTGATCTATTTTATTCTTTATTTACCGAAGATAAAATAAAGGTTTCCCCAATGGCACCATTTGCAAGATCAAAGATAACCTATGATCAAGAAGAGGTATATATTTATAAACCTATAAATATTAAGCAAAAGTAATTTCAAATGTTACCAAGTGAAAAACATTAGGCATGTTTGACCCATTTCATTGAGCAACATACCACTCAAGGTAATAATAATCACCATCCCACTCCCATTATTTTCTAATGACATACTTTAGGTTCCATGATCTATACTATTAGAAATAAAAAAAGGTAGGTCACCACATCATGGTAATGGTCAACATGTTTCTCACCCACTTAAAAAAATGTGGATACACATGAACCAAATCTTCATTTATTTAATCATGATTTTTTTTGTAATGTTCACAAGGATATCATGACTTATTTACAAATTTTAAATGATGGGAATGTTTCTCCATGAAAAACAATATAATTACCAAGGGTTACCAAATTTCCAAATAATGTACTCATTATTAATAATGAACATTCTAATCTTCCATATTTTGATTTTGAAACTTTTAAAAATATTCAAAAGGATATCATGGTTTCATTAAAAACTAAAAATAATGCACAAATAGTGAAGGTTTTAATATTTACAAACAATGTACAATTACCAAAGGTCCCAAGGTTTTTAAATAATTCATCATTACCAAAGATTATAAAACTCTCAATTAATTTATCATTACCAAAGATTACAAATTTTTTACATTATATACCAAAGGTTCTAAAGTTTTCAAATGATGTACCATTACTAAAAGTTCCAAATGTTTTAAGTGATGAAACATATTTTATTCCTATGTTCTAAATAGATGAAGAATTAAAACCAATTATTACATATTTTAAAATGTCAACAATACCTACTACCTATCTTATGTCTATGATGAGTACTATAGGAGATATCCAAAGGCAAGTTTCAATCCTCAAAGTATAAATTTCATCCTAAAATGCTACTACTAATGATAGCATTATCCAAAATCAACATCTTACAAAATGTGTATTTGAATATCCTTATCCATAATAGTTTATCATGTTAATCTTACCTTCATTTTTTACATGAATATCCTTTCAAATATATAATTCAATGTCTATATTCTTTTGAAAGGGACAAATATGAGTGAATATTGTTAAAATTATTACATATGAACCTTATACATGAAGCTTGTGATTAGTTCTATAGTTTACCAAATCATTCCTTAACTATGTTCAAGAATTAGAATATTTTTTATTATGATATAAATTTATCATTTTTGTTGACCTAGATCTCCTGCATTATACATAAAGATTAAAACTTGAAATATATCCTTCACTATTAGTTTTAGATCCTCAACAATTTCCTAGCCTGCTAGAAACTTGCATCCCACATAAGAACACTTTGTTGACATAATGTCTAGTACTCAAAATTAATCTAATTTTTTAATATTTTTAATCCTATGGGTGGGCCCATTTATTTATTTGATCCTTTCATGAGATATTTTCAAAAGGTGTGTCATAAATACAAATCTAAGCCAATTCATTATTCTTCTATAAAATACTTAGCAAGTACCTATTCAAGCTCAATCAATTAATTGAAAAACTAAGCTCTAATACCCTTTTATTACATATTTACATACAAATAATAGGATTAGTTGCATTACAGGTCTAAATCACTCAAATAACATCCCATGAGTTTTATTTTTCAAGTTACAAGCTAGATCATTGCATGCCCTTGCATATAGTATATTATACCCATATGCACATGTAAGGCAACACCTAGGGGGAAAATACATATGTCTAAGGCCCTCCTTGGAGCATTGGATAAGTAAGAAGTGCTCATTGATATATGGGTTATTAAATTTAGCATGACATTGTGAGCCTACTAACACATCTTTAGAAGGGTACAAAGATCAAAGTGAAAAGCTAGGGTTTGATACATAAACTGTCATCGATATCCTATGCACATGAATAAAATATATCAATAGAAAGGTGATAAAAAATGATAAGGATCCATGTGGTTGATTTTAAATATAATTAATATTCTATACAAAAAAGCTTGATTAGGATCAAAACACCTACATCAACACAAGTGTCTCAATGCTGGCATAAGTGTCTAATTATCTAGAAATAATATTTATAGACTTTGGCAATTGGATCCTAATATTGCCCTACCTATTTCCATCTCTCCACTTCTCAAATATTCATGTGCATTTAAAAACAAGATAATTATTATCAATTCTCAACATTTTAATTTAGAATATTCATTTATCTAAGTTTTCAATTAATTGGCCTTCTCTAGAATAGTTTTATTCATCCTTGTGTATAGGCTATTCTACCCTTTAACCCTAAACTAAAAAATATATTTAAAAATGATTAAATAATTGGAGGCTAGTAGACCATTTTAGGAGGTTTCCTTATACCATAATATCTTCCTATATTTTAGTGCCACTACTTTCTCAAATAAGTACCTATTGTGTTTTAACACACCCCTCATTTAAAAATTCTAAAGAGGGGCCCAATATTTATTAAATATCCATTTGTGGATTTATAAAATAGAATTTTATGATGTGTGAATTGAAAATCATGAACTTAATGAATTTATATGGTGTTAGAATGAATCCATGTGCCTTTCTTGGTTTCTAATTGTTTACTTAACATAGTTCAGAAAGTTTCAATTCAATCATTTTCAAGGTGTTTTCAATGTTATAGGAGAATCAAAGTTATGCATTAACCATACTACATGTATTACTTTATGCCTTTGATTTTATTCAATACTTATGCACATGGTTTGATTTATTATTTTTGTAGCTAAATCGATTGGTGTGTTTTAATTTTAGTAGGATATTTGCCTTTATTATGTTTTTAAACAAATTATTTCTCACTTAGGTGTTCTCAAGACCATATATGAGCTCATCCTTGCCACACAACATTGTTATGCTCACCTAGAGCTTAAGTTAAAATTAAAATTTCACCCAAAGGCAATGTAAAAACAAAGATTTATATGGATATTACTAAGTAAGTGGATCTCAAAATCCATCCTTGTGTCATCATCCTGACCACCTTGAGGTAATGTCAACATAAATATTTATAAAGATAGTCTTAAATAAGTAGATCAATGATACCCATCCATGTGTCATTATCCCAACCACCCATAGGTGACATCATCACAAATATTTGTATAGATAGTCTTGGTTAAGTGGATCATTGATAATCATCCATGTGCCATTATCCTACTCATTTATAGCCCTTGATCTATGCACAAGGCATGAAGCCTAACAATCAGGTAGATCACCAATATCTTATCACTTATCACCATCCTACTAGCCCATGGATATAAGAATAAAGTAAAATAAACCTAAACATAGCTATCAGAAAAATAGTGACACTACATGCCCCTCAAATATATAAAGGAAAATAATAGGGACAACAATGCTTAGTCTAAAAGAGAAGAAAAGAGACATCTATCATCTTATGATAACTAAGCATTTGGGAACAAGCAAAAAATTTCATAGGGTAGTAAAAGATATGAAAGTCAAATTAATAAAATTCAAATGCAATGATAGATGGGAAAAGAGCGAAAGTTGTTGTAGCCATGAATTTTCATGAAGTAGTGAATTAATACATTCAATGCTCAAGGCCAATGTAACTAAATAAATATATTTAAAAGTTCCATACTCAGTCTAGTCACATTGCCTTAAAGATATCAAATTACAAACTATGAATTTGAACTCCATTATGACCAAGTTATTATAGAATTTACATGAGACAAAACACTTGTAGACCAAATATTTAATGGATTTTCCTTCTTTCATTTCAGTTCACTTTGTATACTCAATTATATGTCCAAATGAATACACTGACATAACATTTGATTCAACATCCTTGAACTATGAGTTTAAACATTATTTAATTATTTGGGATGAGGTCAAAGTAGTGTAACCTTAAAAAGTAGATCATCTTTCCATTTTCATGTAGAGACACATAGACAACTTGCTGGCAATTAAAATAGTTGGTATCCACAAAATAATGGCCAAACTAGAGGTAATAACCTACATTAACTTACGATATGATTTATTCCTAAATGGAAAATTTACAAGGAATATATTTCACTTTAGACTTAGTAGGACACCAATTGCATATATCAATGAAAATGATTTTGAGAGGTGTTATAGGCTTCCCATACCAAAAATGACATATAGGAAAGACATGGTTAATTCATGGCTCCTCACCAAAAATGTCTTTAGTAAGTTACATGGATAGGTTGAAAACCCAACCAAGTTCATAGTCCAAGGCCCTACCTATACTATTCCTATTGAAATCTTCAAACTAGAGATGAGAATTGTTATGGCCCTTTTGAATAGGATATATGGTTTATAAACCATTGCTTAATTAATGAGATTGGATCCCTTTACTAGACATGATTCTGAATTATAACAAGATTATATCCCTAAGAGAAATTATCATCTCCCATTTGATTTTGAGAATCATAAATCTTGGAAGTTTACCAGATGTTAACTTCTATATGGTCTTATGTGGTGGATGTTGTGACTAAAAATGTGCATCCATCATATGGTGAGCCATGGAAACCATCCACTGAGTACCCAAAGAATAAAATATATGATGAATTCAATATCCTCCATGTGCACAAGTTTAGGAAGATTATGAAAAGGATAACTAAGGCCTTTTATCCCATGGTATATCAAGCTATATATGGGAAGAATATGCTTAAGTTGTCTAATAATATAGAACATACCATTTAGAAGATGGGTGACTACTGTTTATACCTCGAATGCATAATAATAAAAAATAAAGGCACAAAAACACACCCTTTATACCTACTAAGGTTTGTGATGGATAAGGTTACTAAGCAAGAAATTAAAACTCAATTAGCTAATAGTGGTGATATTGATTTAAGAAATGAAAAATAAGAAACTATCTATTCGACCCATATTAACATTGGCAGAATATAGTATATAAGGTGAGAACACCTCTAATATATTGGTAAACTTAGGACACATTATGGTTTTACATGGGCACCCTTCAGACACTAGGACACCAATAAAAATTTTAGAGAGCATCTCAAAAAATATAAAAGGAAAATAAGGATCAATTATGGGTACTATGATTATGACCATGAGAGCATATTTATGAATGTTCAAGATGATTTTGAAGTGGATATAAGGATGCATAGGGCCAAAATGTCTAAAATTATAGTACAAAGTTTCTAGTATGATCCTACCTTCACCAAAGAGGATACTAAAAGGATTTAGAAGTAGGAATGGGTTTTCGAACTTGTCCATGGACCTCCTTCTCAAAAATAAGAAGAAGTTTAAGAACAAGATGGCCGATCTTGGGAATTTTATACTAAAGAGGAAGTTGGGGACACTCTAAGCTCCCTTGCTCATACAATTATTGTTGCTTCTCCACAACACATAATTGGAGAGGAGAGACCAACAAGTTTTGGCACATTAGCTAGACTATTTTCCATGTTAGCTTTACCTCCACTCATAATAGAATAATAAGTAATTATTCCTTCCTTATTGTCTCATGTTTCTACTAATTCTCCTCCTTTATCTCCACCATTAGTTATACCTCAACCTATTGGGAAAAAATCTTCACCACCTATTGTGACCATACCACCAATGGTATTACCCTAGTCTCCTTGTAAATCATCATAACCTATCATTCCACTAGAGGTGACTAACCTTCCCACTCCCTTACCATCTACCACCACTACAATTCCTTCATCTTCCACTCTACCTTCTGATTGGCTAACCTCTATTGTTAAAAAACCAATAATGACATATCCAAGTAATCCTAATACCCCTCCCATTTCATCCTAAAAGGTGAAAGTGAAAGATAAAAAACATAAGACTATAAGGAGAGGGAGGATAAGAGAAGGGGTACATGAAGGTAAGACCCTATCATAATTTATGATAGTGAGGAAGAAGATAAATGATGGAAAACCAAAGATGAATGGGTGTTAGGTCCTAAAAGTGAAGAATCATGTTTAATTAGTGAGATAAAAAGCTAAACAAAGAAAATTAATGGTTAACTGAAGGGATTACTCTGTTAGGAGGAACTCAATCATTATCAGATAGAGAAATAGAAATAGAATAAGATGTAGAATCTAAATTATAGACATCCATGCAGGAGGCAAGATCAACCACACTCTAATCTCCCCACCTTAGATCATTACAATGACAACTAATCCAACTATTTATCCTTGAGTTTCAATTCTTCCAAGTCCTCATTCTTTATCCACTTCTTTAATTTTTACAATTACCACTAGTGTGGCACATTTTTTGCATTCTTTTGGTAAAACAAACCAACCCAAAGATGCAGCTACACTACCAATTTCACCTATTGCATCTTAGCCCACTACTATGGATCTTATGGCCATTAATACTAATAATTTTGGGGTAACTTATAATTTTATTTATGATTATTTACAAAACCTATCAAGCATCCTAGTGACCTATTCATTCTTTGGTGTAACTAGTCCTTAGTCCCCTAAGCCAATAAAATGGGTACATTTTGAAAAATTGGTGTCTACCTACATATTTTAGACAAAAATCACCCATCCTAGGCCATCTACACAAATAGAAATTCCTATTGGCCATGTTTCAAAAATAGAGACACCTATAGTTATAGTTCAAAGAGAAGCAGGGAAAACCAAATACTTCATAGATACACCCATCCAAAAGTAGGTTACTAGTTAGATGAAGTAAACACCTCATTTTAATGCATTAGGGACATCTTCCCCCATGACTATGCTTCCTCATGGGTAATCTCATTCATATATTCTTACAAGCAAGCATAGTAGACAAAACAACAAGTTACACTAAATATTCATTCATGGATTAGGCAACTACAACAAGAAGAAGAAAGAGGGATACAAGACCTTGAAATAACTAATCATCCCAAAATCAATTTTAACTTTGATAGATAAACTAACACTATTATAAAATTGAAGAGGAAATATGTGGTTGTAGAGGGGAAATAGATAGACCTAAAGTAGAGAGAAGACATCTTCTCTCTAACTAAGAGAAAGAAGGTGAATCCTTCAGACCTGAATAGGTGAAAGTAAGACCCTTACAAATTTGTATATGCTATAGGATGGTTTATAAAGGAAATGTTTATAATTTTTTATCATTTACTTAAGAGGACACTAGAGAGGAGTAAAATCCAAGCTCCTAAAGAAATGGTGGATAACTGGAAGGAAACTACCAAAAAGTTGTATGATAAAATTCAGCCAAGAAGGTTTGTAAAGACCACATCACAACCCAAATGAGGATACATCTATATTTATTTAATAAAATAAAGGATATTAATGGCAAGTTTCACTTCTTGAGACAAGATACTAGGAATAAAACATATGTCTAATTGAATTTAATAACAACATATGAGGTTACATTGGCACAAAGATTCATTGTAGTTAAGAGAGATAGCTTGTTCGAGTGGCATCAAAATATGCTAACTCTAGTTCAATAATTTTTTGATCGCGAGAGAGAGAGAGAGAGAGAGAGAGAGAGAGAGAGAGAGAGAGAGAGAGAGAGAGAGAGAGAGAGAGAGAGAGAGAGAGAGAGAGAGTAAATGACCATTTTGAAATATCTAAGAGTTATAGAGGTGGGCATAATTCAAGGGCAACTAGTCTCTAAGCCCATTTTTGAAAATTTACTCAGAGTTATAGTTGATAGCTTTCAAGCTGAGATTGAAAATTTACTCAAAGTTATATAAAAATCTAAGCTTTAGATTCTAGAGATATAATAGGGATTTCAATAGGTCTATAAATAATCAAGAACAACAAGCCCCATCTAAAAAGATGTCAGTGATAAAATTATGGAAGCAACCATTTTTAATTGGTGTTGTGTTCATAACACAACACAATATGGCATGCTAGATTGTATTGAGTTCTATACTACTTTCAAGATCTTTTATAATGAAATGGATAGGCATGAAGATTCTACACATCAAATGGAACCATCTTCCTATACTAGTTCAAGACACTCCATTACATCAATGGTATTTGATACCTATGATATCCCCTTCCCAGAAGAGGATGATAATGAACCAAAAGATAATACAGATGAGATCCATGCATTACAAAAATTCCATAAGAATAATTACAATCAAAAGAGAAAGTTATCTATTACTAATTCAACACATCTAAACAATAATGCTACTACTCCTCTATATTCTCAAGCCAACAAAAACCCACCTCCCCCTAAAAGAGATAAGTAGTTATAGAGGATAGAAGCACAAAATAGGGCTAAGTACAAAATTATTGTGGA
Source organism: Torreya grandis (assembly GCA_037957365.1). Lineage (NCBI taxonomy): Eukaryota > Viridiplantae > Streptophyta > Pinopsida > Cupressales > Taxaceae > Torreya > Torreya grandis. The sequence continues at coordinate 5,196,874 of JARHVA010000473.1, forward strand.
CATAAAGAAGGTCAAGGCCAATATCACCTTGCATGAAGTATCTCATATCACTGAACAAAGAAAATTATTACTCAAAACCCTAACTAGGATATCCTCTACATCAAGCAAATACAAAATTATCCATGTAAATGTGATGGTGTTTAAATATAAACCTAAAGTGCTGGTGTTTCTACTAACTATCCAAATATTTAAAAATAATGTGCATAAATGATTAGTTGACTCTAGTGCCTTAGATAATATGATGTCAATAACTATGTACAAGAATTTAGGTTTGACTCTATCAAATAGGGTGGTCTTAAAATTGGACAAGTCTTCTATCTTTTGTGTTAGAGAATTAACAAATGTACACATTCAATTAGAATCGAAACCACATGCACAATAGACCATCGACATATTGGTCATTGACATTATAGAATCTTATGGTCTATTTCTGAGTTGTGATTGGTCCAAGACACCAAATGGGTATATATCCACCAACATTGCACACATATGGTTTGCCTAGAAAGGAGTAACCAGCCAAATGTAGGTGGATAGATAACCAAAGATAAAACACCTAATTAATGAGTACAATGCCACTCACAATAAAGTGGACTTCATGTCTTCACATGAAATATTTTATACATGCACCACTAAGTAAAATACATAAAAATAAGAATTTTAAGGTCCACCTCAGTTATGGACTCTCCATTCTAATTGAGCCAAATTAAATAAAGGTTTTAGTGTGGGCATAGCCTTAAAAAAATTTGATGGAAAGAAGTATCTTGTTATTTATAGGGTTTAGTTCCCTTAGACCAATAATAAAGCAGAGTATGAAGCTCTAATATTTGGCTTACATTTTACACTCAAGCACAATGTTAAGTAGTTGTAGATCTTTGGTGACTCTTAACTAGTGGTTAATCAGATTAGAAACAAGTATTAGTGTAAGCTCACCTACTTAAATAATTATAAATATTGAGTATGGGAATTTATTGAGTCATTTAAAGGAATCAACATCAAAGTCATCCCATAAAAAAGAACCATATAGCTAATCCACTACTAGATTAAGCTACTAATTTGGCACCACTCTAGGAATATAAGATGTATAAGTTCTCATTGGAGTTGGTCCCTTGTCCATCCATCCCATATAATGTGGAAAATTTCTAGGTGTTCAAGGATGACCAATAGATCATATAATTCATGAATAAATATGGATATTTTTAATCTCAAATAATAGATGAGAAAGATGTTGAACCCATACATAGTGAGACCTGGGATATGATGGTGTTTTTAAATTAAAGGATAACCACATCCCTTTCAGCATGATCTCCTTATATAAATTTTTTGATCTAGACCCCCAAGCTTAGAATCATAAACCACCAAGAATAACTAAAAAAAATCCAAATAAAATTTGGGCACTAACCAACACCCTCAGTAGGTGAATGTAGGCCTAAGTTATACTCAAATTGAGAAACAAAAGCTAAAATATCTACTGGTAGAATACAAAGATGCGATATCTTGAACATATGAAGACCTGGAAGTTTTTAACCCTAGAGTCATTACTCAAACTATCCCACTAAAGCTAGATCAATATCCTTTTAGGGAAAAATAGAGGCCAGTAAGTCCAATTATAGAACCTCTAATTCAAATAGAAGTAAAAAAGCTACTAGAGGCCAAAATTGTCTTTCCAAATATGAACTCTACTTGGGTAGCCAATTCGGTACTAGTAAGGAAAAGAAGTAGAAAAACTAGAATCTATATCAATTTTAGGGACATGAATAGAGTATTAGATAAATAAAATTACTCCTTGCCTTCACTGGATGAGGTAATTCAAATGATAAGCATATCATAGATGATGTCCTTCTTAGATGAATTCTTTGGTTATAATTAAGTACCAATAGAGGCAAAGGATCAAATGAAGAATAAATTCATAACAAAGTGGGGAACTTTTGCATATAAGAGGATTTTTTTGGCATAATTAGTGTAGGATAAACTTTCTATAGATCCATAAACTTCATTTTCTAAGGGATGTTTGGTAAGTACATCATCATATACATGGATAACCTCATTATCTTCTCTAAAGATAGAGTTAACCATGTAGACCACCTTCAAAAGGTGTTTGAAAAATACAAAAGGAATGGTGTGTCACTTAAACCAAATAAAACATCTTTGGAGCTACCAAAGAGAATCTATTAGGCCATGTCATCACCAAATATAGGATCTCTATTGATCCAAATTAGGTGCAGGCCATATCCAAGTGACACCTCACAACAACAAGAAGGAGATGAATTAATTCTTTGGTAAGGTTAACTTTGTGTGAAAATTCATTTTTGGATGATCATAAAATAATTAAACACTATACTAAATAAATATGATAAGATAGAATGGATGAAAAAAGCCTAGAGAGCTTTCCAAGACATCAAGACTATTATTACTCAAGCCCCAATTCTTATTAAGAAAGAATTCAATAAATAATTTTATCCTTATCCTTTCACTTTAGAACATACTATAGCTATTGTAATGACACAAAAGGTGGATGACAATAGACATCCCATTGCCTTCATGAGCACTAATCTAAAGGATGTAGAGTTGAAATAATCTATGATAGACAAGTGAATTTATGCATTGATAAAAGTGATAAAAAAGTTTAGAAATTATATCCTATGAAACAAAACATATGGCATTGTTATATATCTTACAATCAAGATCATGCTTGGTCAGAATGAACTAGAAAAAGAGGCAAATGGATGGCCCAAATTTAGGAGTTTGTACTTAAAATTAGGCCAACCAAGATGGTAAGAAGCCAAGGGATAATCCAGATGATGATCAAGACTGATCCATAGATCAATATTGAAAATTAATGAGACGTAGGTAACTAGTGACAAGTGGTATACTCAAATCATCCATTACTTGATCATAAGTACGCATCTTTTGGAGCTAAATAAATAGCATAAATGAAACCTCAGGTTCAAATCAACTCATTTTATGATAAAGAAAGGATACTTGTACAAAAATAACTATGAAGGCATATATTTAAGATGAATTTCAAAGAAAAAATCTATTGATATCCTAAACAATATACATCAAAATATAGACAATGGGCATCACTCAAAAAATAAAATAATTCACAAGATTCTAAGGATAGGATACTACTGACCACCATCTTCAAATATAAGCATAACCATGTTAGGACCTATCATTATTTATAGGTATTTAGGAAAATAAAAGTAAATGATTCCATGATTTTATATCCATTCAATGAAGGACGTCCATTTTCCCAATGGGGGATTGATTTTATTAGGGTGATAAACCCAAACTCTTTAGTATGACATAAGTTTGTCTTCACAACTATTGACTATTGTGCCAAGTAGATAGAAATTGTAGTAAAAAATAATTCCAATGCAATTAATTTCATCAAGTTTTTGGAAGAAAACATATTGGCCAGGTTTAACACTCCCATTTTCTTGGTTTATGATAATGGTCTAGCTTTTCAACCTTCTAAATTCATAGAATGAGATTATGATAATCAAGTCACAATTAATCTCTCTTCAAACTATTATCCATAAGGGAATATATTAGTTGAGTCTACTAATAAGAATATAATGGATGCCATTAAGAAGTTGGCATAAGAAAAAACAGGAGAATGGCATCTCTTATTGAAATATTCACTATGGGTAGATAGAACCAGGTTTAATCAAGCCCTCAAGGATTCACCTTTCTTGCTAGTGTATGGGTAGAAACCATTCTTTCCCATTACTCTTAAGATATAAATGTACCATTTCATGAAAGAGTACATGGGGGAAGATAAAAAATATAATGTAAACTAATAGACATAGTCCATATGGAGGATACAAGAATTGAACCACTAAAAAGCTTCAGTAAACATTAAGATATTGTCAAAAAATGATTTGAAAAAAGATCCAAGATTAAAGCCTTTAAATATCTTGGACTTAGTGATTATATGGGATAAATCACATGAGAACAAAGGATAACATGATAAGTTCACTCATTTATAATTTGGACCATATCAAATATCAAAGATCCTAGGTAAGAATGCCTTTTAGTTAAAATAACTCTAAGGTAATGACCTCACCTTTTCATTCAATGGATAGTTTTTGAAGCACTATTTCATGGATACTCCAACTAGAGATGCCTTAGAATGACTATAAGTAGATATTTTAGATATAGGATTAGGATACATTTCCTACTTTCTAAGATATATTTCCTACATTCTAGGATAAGTCTATACTTTTTAAGACTAGTCTTTCCTACTTTCTGCATTTGTTTTTAGTAGATTGGTTATTTTTCTTTCATTAGGTTGGTTGTTATGATTTATATATTAGATCGATAAAATTATAGAATAGACCAATTGATTTCGTATGTGGAGATTACAAAATAACAACAAAAAATAAGGGGATAATTCATAAGGATGTACCATTTCTCCTCATAAGGATTTATTCTGATAGTACTAGAGATTCTAGAGTTAAGGTATGTGTTATGACTAAATTAGATCCTACTTTGATTGGATGAGTTCACTATACCTCTAAGATTTACTCTAATATAATTATGTTAATTTTAGATAGACTTTCATTTTTTTAAGATTAATTATCCTATAACATGTTGAAACTTGGATGGGAGATAATAAACATAGAATTGGATATACAATGATAGGGACGTATTGATTGAAATAAGTTTCCTTATACATACACCTAACCAATGATGATTCTCAACCTTTCTTCTATCTATGTTTTCAAAAAAAATAGAAAATATATATTATCATACAAAATGATAGGAAAGGGTGATTCAAGTAATCTCTACTAGGACTATGGACACCTGGCTAGCAGTAGAGAAAGATTTTGAGTGGAATCAGAGGTATCTCTATTGGGGATATGGATGTCTAATTGATAGTAAAGCAATCGTAAGGATTTTTTTACTTTTTATTTACCAAATTTGAGATCAACATGAAACCTACAGTGTTTGTCCTAAACTATATCAAAAATATCATTGCAAAATAAAATTGAATACACAATATCACACACTTAGATCCAAAGGATGGAAAGGGTTAGTATGTTGCATGAGGAAGTAGTAGTTTGTTTCAAGTTTTGGTTTGTTTATTTATTTATTGGTAGGGATGAAGTTTTGTGATGGTGTATTACTGATATTCTAGGTTCTTAAAATATTTAAGAGTATTTTCCCCTATGAGTCACCATTTTTTGTGCCATACACACACACACACACACACACACACACACACACACACACACACACACACACACACACACACACACACACACACACACACACACACACACACACACACACACACACACACTACTTTAAAATTCCAAATAGGGCCCCAATATTTATTAAATATCCTTTTTTGGTATTCTAAAATAGAAGTCTATGATGTGTGAATTGAAAAGCATGAACTCAAGTAATTTATCTAGTGATAAAATGAATTCATGTGCCTTTCTTGGTCTCCAAATATTTTCTCAAATTAGTTTCAAAGGTTTCACTTCAAAAATTTTCAAGGTGTTTTCAAATTTATAGTAGAACACATTAGCCATACTACATGTTTTACTTCCGACCTTCAGTTTTCTTCAATACTTACATACATGGATTGATTTATTATTTATGCGACTAACCTGACTGATGTGTTTTATTTTTAGTAGGATGTTTGCCTTTTTATCTCTTTAAATAGACTATTTCACACTTAGGTATTCCTAGGATAATATTAGAGATCATCTTTTCCATGTGACATCATTTTATTCATCCAAAGCCCAAGTTAAAAATACAAGTTCACTTGGAAGTGATGTTAGCACAAATATTTATATGGTTAGTCATGGGAAAGTGGATCATTAACATCCATTCATGTGTAATCATCATATTCACCTATAGGTTATATCAACATAAATATTTATATAGTTAGTCCTAAGCTAGTGGATGAATGAGAGCCTTCTACATGTCATCATCTTGAATACCCAGAGGTGACATCAGCATAAATATCTGTATGGGTAGTTATAGGTAAGTGGATCACCAAGACCCATCAAAATGGAACCATCTTTCTCATCTATAATCCCTTAATATATGCATAGGGTATGAATCCTAACCATCAATTAGATCACTAAAATCCTACCACTTATCACCATCCCACTAGCCCATGGCTAGAAGAATAAAATATAGTGAACCTCAACATAAATACAAGTGGGATAGTGACACGCCTTCATGTGTCCTTAAAATCCATAAAGGAAAAAAAAGGGAAACCAATGCTAAATCTAAAAGAGAAGAATAGAAACATCTACCATCTTACCATAACTAAGCATATGGGAACAAGCAAAAATGGCCATGGGGTAATAAAAGTTATAGAAGTTGGTTTAATAAAATTCAAATTAAAGGCTAGATGGGAAGAGATATAAATATTTGTTTAGCCATTAATTTTCATGAATTAGTGAATATTACATTCAATACTTGAGGGCAACACAACTAAAGCAATATTTTTTGAAGTGTCATATTCAGTCTAGTCACATTGCCTTCAAACTATAAAATTGAAAACTATGAATTCAAACTCCATTATGACCAAGTGATTACATAATTTCCATGGGATAAAGAGATTACATTCTAGTGATACAATGGCTTTTTCTTATCTCATTCTAGTTCCCTCAACATACTTAATTTTGAATACACCAACATGACATTTGATTCAATGACCTTGAACCATGAGTTTAAACATTATTAAGATATTTGGGATGAGGTTGAAGTAGTAAAACCTTATAAATTAGAAGATAAGCTTTCCATTTTCATATAGCAATACAAAGATGACTTGTTGGAAATTAAAGTAGTTGGTCTCCATAACATAGTAGTCAACCTAGAGGTAATACCTTGGATTGACCTATTATATGATTAATTCCTAAATGGAAAAGTTACTGGGAAGATATTTCATTTTAGACTTAGAGAGACACCAATTGCATATATTTAATGGAAATGATTTTGAGAGGTATTATAGGCTTCCCATACCAAAAATGACCTATAAGTAGGACATGGTTAACTCATGGTTCATTGCCAATAATGTCATTATCAAGTTGCAGGGATGGATTGGCAACCCAAGAAACTTCATAGTCCAAGCCGTTACTTCTACCATTCCCATTGCAATCTTCAATATAAGGGTGAAAATTTATATGCCCTTTTGAATAAGATATATGGTTTCTCAACCATTACTTACATTAATGAGATATGGGTCCCTTTTCTAGACATGATTTTGAATTCTAATAAGATTATATCCCTAGGAGAAATTATTAGCTCCTATTTGATTTTGAGAATCACAAATCCTTGAAGTTCACAAGAAGGTAAATTCTATATGATGTATTATGTGGTGGGATTTGTGACCACAACTATGCATCCATCATATGGCAAGCCCTAAAAACCATCTAATGAGTACCCCGAGAATATAATATGTGATTCATTAAAAATCATCTATATGCACAGGTTCATGAAGAAAATGATAAATATAATTAAAACCTTTATCCCATGGTATATCAAGCTATATATGGGAATAATATGCCCAAGTTGTCAAATAATATAAAAAATACCATTCAAAAGATGGGAAACTATTCGTTGTGCCCCAAATACACAATAATCAAAATTAAAGGCATATAATCACACCATTTGTACCTACAAATGATTGCACTAGATAAGGTTCTTGAGTAGGAAATTACTGCTCAATTATTTTATAGTGTTGATACTAATTTAAGAAAGGAAAAATAAGTAGTTATCCATCTGATTCCTATTAGCATTGGTAGAATACAATATATAAAATTGGAACACCTCCAATATGTTGGGAAAATAAAGATACATTATGGTTTTAAGTGGGCACCCTTTAGATAGTGGGGCCCTAGGAAAAATGTCAGAGAGCATCTCAAAAAAAATGAAAGGAAAATAAAGATCAACTATGGGCACCAAGATTATGACTATGATAGCGTATTTATGAAGACCAAAGATGATTATTTCTAAAGTGGATATAAGGATGTGCATGGCCAACATTTTTATGATTGTGGTGGAAAGGATCTGGTATGATCCTACCATCACTAGAGAGGATGTCAAGAGGATTGAGAAGTAGGAATGGATTTCCAAACTTGTTTATATACCTCCTCAATAGATAGAAGAAGAAATGTAGGCACAAGTTGGCCTATCTGGGGAAGCTTATATTGAAGAGGAAGTTGAGGCTACACCTAGATCTCATGCTCATAAAATTTTTAATGATTTTATATAATACATAATTAAAAAGGAGATACCTACAAGTTTTGACACATCAGTTGGATTATTTCCTAGGTTACCTTTGCCTCAACTTATAATAGTACAAAAATTAAGTATTCCTTCCTTATTATCTCATGTTTCTATTATTTCTCCTTTGCCTCTAATAGTATTTATACCTCAACCTGCCAAGAAACCATCCTCACCACCTATTATGACCATACCACCAATGGAAATGCCCTAGTCTCCTAGGTAATCATCATCACCTATCATTCCACTATTGGTGACTACCCTTCTTGATCCATTACCATCTACCACCACTATAATTATAATGTAGGGGAATCTTTTAAAAGATCACATATGGTCTAGAATGTGTCTTAAGTGTGTGTAAATTTGAATTTGAGTTAAAAGTTAGTTATCCCACCAAAAGTGATCTTCAAAATTTCAAAGTGTTTTAGTGGGCCTATTTGAGTATTGAAGATCTATAATGGGTGTCAAACATTGTAATAGACATTTATGGTCTCATTAAATGTCTTAAAGTGGATAAATATGTATATTTAAAGTTAAGTGTGAGGTGGCAGTCCACCACCCTACGTGGGTCTAGGAGTTGCTATTGAGTTCTTGATTAAAAAAATAGTTACAAGTTATGTTTTGGGAGTCTATATCATGTGTGGAAATAATATAGTGTGGGAATAAATTTTGAGGATGTACTCCTCATATTACATTTTAGGATGAGGATTAATGGACATGAAAATAAAGGAACTTGCTAAATCAATAAGGATTGTGATATCCATTTTCTATGTGTTTTGAAATGGCATGGCTGACATAGAGTACATATCTACTTGAATTATCAATGTGTTGATTATTATTTTGTTGAATTAATATTTATATTTTTATGATCATATTATATTTTCTAATTTGTGATAGGGAATGTTATTAAGGTGGAAGAAGTCATTATTTTTGCAAGACTATCTAGTTTGCTGACAGGACGAGCATACAAACAATTTTGTTCAAATAGAAGCCTAAGTATTTGATATTTTGATCATTAATTTATATGAAATATTGGAAATTTAACATTTAATAATAGTTCATAAAAATATTTTTGTAATATATAGTGGATAAAGGTAAGTGAATTTTACCTTGATCACAGTTTTACTCTTTGAAAACTCATAGTCTACCAACTCATAATTTTGTAGATTGAGTTATGTTATATTGAGTCTTGTTTTAGATTCAAATGAGATTTTAAAGGGATTGAGGTTAGTCATAAGATGTTGTTACAACATAATTATAGTTTATAGATCCTATTGGTGTTGAAAGTACCATGAAACCTTGCCTGCCTTAATCTAGTTAGTAGAATATACTGAGAAAAGGATTATGATTTCTTATTTATGCTCAATATGAGGGTTATAATATCATGAAAACTGAATGAAAAATTTAAAATATCCCTATAAATACCTATTCAAATAATTTTATTGATTTTAAACTATTTCTTGTTCATTATATGCAATTAAATGCACTCTTGACTTGTATAGTGGCCTCAAACCCTAGATTTTAGGGTTTTATCCATATAGGGAGATTTAACCCTTGAAAATGTCTAAAAATTGTAAATATAATTGATTTTTAAGTGTTTTTAGAAATGAATAAATAATTAGAGTTGTCAAGTATGGATAAGTATAGAATTAGGGTTGTGTGCTTGTGATAGGTCTAGAAAAGGCCTAAAAGAGTAAGGGTAGTAAAGGAAAAGTAAATTTGTCAAAATAAGAAGGCCTAAAAAGGATGGATTTAGATGGGGGATCTAAATGGTTATCTAAAAATGTCTATATCTTGAATTTAAAGTCTGCACATTGCCCAAACTAAGGAGGTTTGTCCATTTAGAGGGCTAAATGAGGGAAGGCCTAAAGAAGCAAGTGAATATGCCTTGATATTTGTGCCAAAAGGTAAAGAGGTGAGTTATATGGCCTAAAAGGTTCCTTGAATATTTAAATATTTTCTTTGGAAGATATTTTAGATGCTCCCAACAAGGAGACTTACCCAAAAATAGGGCTAGTAGGCTTTAAAGGCAAGAAATTGACTATAGAGTGAAATGCAAGATAATGAAAGATGGAAATGGTTGATATGATTTGAAATATTGTATTTGAGTGTTTATATATGTCTAGAAACTTTGATGATCAAAAATTTAGGTTTTGGTTTATTGGGAAAGAAGGAATGGAAAGTTTTCAAGGAAGAGTAAGGAGAAATGAAAATTGATAGTAATAGCTTTGCATCATTTTGGTATCAGAGCAACCAAGATTCATGGGAAAAGGGAAGGGAAACAACCAAAAAACAAGGTACAAGTTTTTTTTTTTTTCAATTGATGTTTTTGATTTGTTTATGCAAGGTGATAAGTTGTGAATGAAAAAATAGAGATGGTAGCAGCCTTGAGCCATTGAAGGTTTAATATAAAGAGTGAAAGAGATATTGTGAAAGATCAAAGAAATGAGCTCATAGGTGAGCTTGAAAGGTTCCTAGAGGTAGGAAAAGATGAGAATTCCTAGGTGAGGACAAAAAGAAAGACCTAGTTGAGGTCAAGAGAGAAATAAGAATAAATGGCGTAGTTGATGAGAGAAGATACCACAAGAAGAAGATGGTGCAAGAAGACATAAAAAAAAGAGAATAGAGATGGAAAAGATAAGGTAGAAAATGGATGAGATGTTGGTCAAGATAGAGCAGCTAAAATAGATTGTGAACCCATATCTTGGATGGGTCATGAGAAAGAAGCCACTCAAGTGGCCAATCAAGAAATTAGTGGAGAAGAGAAGAAGACAAAATATGAAGGACAAGGAGGCAATCAAGCCTCATGTTTTGAAATTTAATGGTGTATTGGTATGTGTGAATGGATGCTTGAGAGATGAAAAGAAAGATGAGATAGTTGAGCCTCTTCATAAGATAAAGGAATAAAAATAGGAAGCATATGACCAAGTGGTGATCAAAAGAAGTCAAGATGAAGAAGAGACTCAAGGTATATTTATGTTGATGAAACAAGAACATGTAGGTCAGCCATTTTGGAAGCAAGATAATATGAATAAGGAAGAGATCGTCACTCAAGAGGATGAAAGTGAAGCCAAAAGGGAAATGGGATAGCAACACAAGGAAAGGTATGAGTAATATTCAAGCTTGTATTAATATTTTAATTAAGAACATGGATTTGATCCTCATCAAATTTATAGATAAATGGTTAAAGAGGTTACAAAAGAGAACATAGACTTGTGGAATGCAATAGTGGTGTCTAAGATAAAAGCATTAGTGAAGTTAAGAAGAAGTCAAGAAAATGAAGGTACTCTATATGAATAAGTTACAGATATTGAGGTTGAAGTACAGGTGGAATATGAAGGAGAAGTCATGCAAGGAGAGGAACAAGATGCATTGATGGTTGATGCAAAGAGGAAGAGTGAAGCATACAAAACACATGAAGGTACTTGGGAGTAAGAGAAATAAACAAGAAAAGATGAGAGTTGGAGAATGCCTCAAGGGCATGAAAAATAACATGTTTTCCTTAATGAGTTATTATATTTTGCAGATATAGCATGGAGGAAGATGGCAAGATGCAAGACAAGGTACAAGTGTGGCAGTCAACAACACACACACTTATATGCGAGTTTGAAAGAAGAAGAATATGAGTGTAAAAAAAAATTATCCCATTGAGAGTATGATGTAGGGGAATCATATGAAATCTCACATATTGTCTATAATGTGTCTTAAGTGTGTGTAAATTTGAATTTGAGTTAAAAGTTAGTTTTCCCACCAAAAGTGATTTTCAAAATTTCAAAGTGTTTTAGTGGGTCTAATTGAGTATTGAAGATATGTCATGGATAAAAAATATTTTAATAGAAATTTATGTTCTCAAGAAAGGTCTTAAAGTGGATATGAATGTATATGTCAAGCTATGTGTAAGGTGGAAGTCCACCACCTTACGTGGGTTTAGGAGTTTCTAGTGAGTTCTTGATCAAGAAATAATTACAAGTTATGTTTTGGAAGTCTATATCATTTGTGGAAAGAATATAGTGTGGAAGTCAGTTTTGAGGATGTAATCCTCATATTCCATTTGAGGATGAGGAGGAATGGACTTGGAAATAAAGGAACTTGCTGAATCAAGGACTGTGATATCCATTTTATGTGTGTATTGAAATGGCATGGCTAACACAGAGTACATGCGTGCTTGAATGATCAATGTGGTAATTAGTATTTTTTGAATTATTATTGATATTTTTATGATCATAATATATTTTTTAACTTGTGATAGGGAATTATATTAAGGTGGAAGAAGTCATTATTTTTGGAAGACTATCTAGTCTATTGATAGGGTGAGAATACATACAATTTTGTTCAAACAAAAGCCTGAGTATTTGATCATTTTGTCATTAATTTCCATATAATATTGGAAATGAAACATGTAATAATTTTTGAGAGAAATATTTTTGTAATATACAGTGGACAAAGTTAAGTAAATTTCATCTTGATCAAAGTTTTACTCTTTGAAAACCCACAGTCCACCGGCTCAAAATTTTATAAACTAATTTATGTTATATTGAATCTTTTTTTGGATTCAAATAAGATTGATAATGGGTTTAGGTTAGTAATAAGAGGTGATGAGAACTTCATTATAGGTTATAGATCATGTTGGTGTTGAAAGGACCATGAAACCCTACCTACCCTATTCTGGTTAGTAGAATACACTGAGAAAGGGATTGAGATTTCTTATTTATGCTCAATCTGAGGGTTATAAGATCATGAGCACTAATGAAATTTTTTAAATATCCCTATTTATGCCTATTACAATAATTATATTTATTTTAAACTATTACTTGTTCATTATATGTAATTGAATGCACTCTCAGCCTGTATAGTGGCTTCAAACCTTGGGTTTTAGGGTTTTGTCCATATAGGGAGATTTAACCCTTAAAAAGGTCTAAAAATTGGTAATATTAATAATTTTTAAGTTTTATTTGAAATTAAGAAAGAATCAAAGTTTCTAGGTACAAATAAGTATAGAGTTAGGGATGTGTGCTAGTAATAGGTCTAAGGAAGGCCTAAAAGAGTAAGGGTAGTAAAGGAAAAGTGATTTTTTCCAAATAAGAAGGCCTAAAAATGATGGATTAATATGGGGGAGCCAAATGGGTATATAAAAATGTCCATATCTTGAATTTAAAGTCTACATTTCCCAGACTAAGGAGGTTATCCATTTAGAGGGTTAATTGAGGGAAGGCCTAAAGAAGCAAGTGCATGTTACCTTGATATTTGTGAAAAAATGTAAAGAGGTGTGTTTTATGGCCAAAAAGGGTCCTTTAATATGTAATTATTTTATTGGGAAGATATGTCAGATGCTTCCAATAAGGAGACTTGCCCAAAAATAGGGCTAGTAGGCTTTGAAGGCAAGAAATTGACTATAGAGTGAAATGCAAGATAATGAAACATGGAAATGGTTTAGATGATTTTAAATATGGTATTTGAATTTTTATATATGTTTGGAAACTTTTATAATAAATAATTTGAGTTTTTGGTCTATTAGTAAAGAAGGAATGGTAAGTTTGCAAGCAAAAGTAAGGAGAAATGCAGATTGATGGTGATTGTTCTACATCAAATTCCTTCATCTTCCACTCCACCTTCTACTGATCCAACCTCTATTGTTACAAAACCAATAATTAAATATGTAAAGAATCCCAAGTCCCCTCTCATTTCATCCAAAAGGTGAATGTGAAATAAAAATAGGTAGAAGCCCTTAAACAGAGGGAGGATAAGAGAAAGGATATGTGAAGGTCAAACCCTATCATAATTTTTAATAGTGAGGAAGAAGATAAAATATGGAAAATTGAGGATGAATGGGTTTTATGACCTGACACTGAATAATCATGGTTAATCAATGAGATAATAGAATCAAACAAAAAAGATGAATGGTTGACTAAATGGAGTACTCAATCAGGAAGAACTGAGTCATTATTAGATAGAGAAGGAGAAATAGATTAAGATGAATAATTTGAATTAGATACATACATGCAGGAGGAAACATCAACCACACCTCTAATATTTCTACATTAGGTCATTATAATGAGAATTCCTCCATCTATTTCTCCTCAGGTTGTAATTATTACAAGTCGTCATTCTTTAACTACTTCTTTAGTTTATATAATTACAACTGGTGTGGTATATTATTTGCACTATTGTGGTAAAATAAACCAACACCAAGATGTAGCTACACTACCAATTTTTCCTACTGTATCCAAACCCACTATTCTAGACCCTATGGTAACTACTACTATGAATGTTGGAGTCACTTGTACTTCTCTTTTTTATTATTTTTAAAGCCTATTAAGCACCCTAATGACCTATTCAGTCTTTGGTAGAACTAGTCCTCAGTCCCCTAAACCAAGCAAAGGGATCATTTAAAAAAAATGGTGTCTACCTCTATTTTTATTATATAAATCACCCCTCTTAAGACATATACACAAATAAAAATGCCTATTGGCCATGCTTCACAAATAGATTCACCTATAGTTACAATTCAAAGAGAAGCAGGGAAAACCAAATACATCATAGATACACCCTTATAAGAGTAGGTTATTAGTTGGAGGAAGGCAATACCTTATTTTATTTCATTAGGGACATCTTTCCCCATGGCTATGTTTCCCCCTAGGTAATCCCCTTCAGCTACTCTTATAGGGCAAGTAGAGTAGATAGAATAAAAAGTTACACTAAATATTCCTTCATATATTAGGCAACTAAAAAAAATGAGTAAATATGGAGGCAAGACCTTGCAATAACCAAAAAACCCATAATCAAGTTTCATTTTGAAATATAATCTAACGCTATGAGAAAATTCAAGAAGAAATATATGGTTGTAGAGGTGAAATAGATATACCTAGAGTAGAGAAGACATATTCTCTCCAACTAAGAAAAGGAAGATGAATCATTCAGACCCAAATAGGTATAGAGAAGTCCCTTACAATTTTGTTGACACTACAGGAGGGGTTATAAAATAAATGCTTCAAATTTTTGATCAAGTAGTTCATAAGACACTAGAGAGGATTACAATCCAAGATCTTAAATAAATTATGGACTTGTATGGAGTTTCCAAGAAGTTGTATGATATAATTTAGGTAATAAGGTTTGTAAAAACTACATCATAATCCAAATAGGGATACATCTTGTAGTTATTTTATAAAACAAAATAAATTGATGGAAAGATTCACTTCCTGATCCAATATACTAAGAATAAAACATAAACCCAATTGAATTTAATAACAACATTCGAGGTTGCATGGGCATATAGATTTGTTGTAGCTAAGAGAGACAACTTGCTCAAGTGTCATCAAGAGATGTGAACTCTACTTTAGAAATTTGCTAATCAAGAGAGAGAGGAAATGTCCATTTTGAAATATCTAAGAGTCAAGAGTTGGTCACCATTTAGGTTTAATTTATCTCTAAGCCCATTTTTGAAAATTTACTTAAAGTTATGACTAATAGCTTTTGAGTTGAGATTGAAGGTACAATGTATAGAAAAATGATGAAATTATGAAACTAGTCAATTTTGAAATGGAATAAATTATTGGATCCAATAAATTGCATGAAAGAGTCAAAACTTTAATGGTTTTACACCAAAATTTAATAAATAAGCTTCCACAATTATTCAAGAGGCCATTGTTTGATTTTGAGACCATTGACATAGAATTCTAGGCAAGCCATGCATTATATCTACATATGGAAGTGGTAAAAAAAATTAGTAGAAGGACCATTTTAACCACATATTAAAATCATTTAGTCTCTCAAATACACACTAGTGTAGACACAAACTAAGATTGCTTACATACCATACTTAGTTTTTCTAGGTACAATTGCAATGACTACTACAGTTCCTCCAACTATCACTTTTGTGGCTTCTTTGGTTAGATATTCCACATCAACACCCATATAAATATAAATATTTACTTACATGTTTGTATAAGTCATAAATTATATTCAAAATTTACATTACATGTATATATTATATTTTTAGTTGTAAAATTCTATTCTGGACTGAATACTGTACATACATCCTTTGCATAATATTAACATGTAGTGTTATTTTTAGATATATATCTTTATACTTCACTTAAGAGATGAGTCATTACCCATCCCAATATTATTTATACTTGTACCCTCCAATTCCAAATGGAGGAGAATTTTTGTTGTTAAGATTGATAAGAAATTTTGAAAAGTTTTACAATTTTAGTCTTGATGTGCAAAATATGATTCTTCTCTAACATATGGATTATGTAGGAAGTTATATCATTATGGTTTTTTAATATTATTATTTTTTATTAGTTAAATCTTTTATATATAGTCATTTATATTAATATATAGCTAATCTGAACACCTTTTTGCATATATATCATATTCCCTCCTTGTGGATGTGCTATTATAATCTAAAAAACACAACAACCTTTGATATCATGTGTATAAGTATGTTGTATTTTGGTTCCCTTTGAATCCTAACTATGTTTTATTTTTAGTGTGATACAATAGATTAAAAAAAATATTGGTCTATTATTTCTTGTGCAACCTCTAGTTCAAGTGTTGTTCTTGAAAATTTTCATCTAGTGTGGTCCACAAGCCTCCTTTTCTACCTTACCTTTCCCTCCTTTTTATTTTTTAAATTCCTACCCACCTTAGGTTATAACCATCACTAGTCCAAACATATCAATTAGATTTAGATTCATCCATATCCAACCTATCTATTGTAAACAAACTACCTCAATCACCACTATTCCACTAATAGGCTATTTAGAAAATCCAATACCCTGTAACTCATGCCTTGGAGTGAATGATTTTAATTGATAATAAAATTTTAGAGGCTAACTTGTAAATTTTTTATGGTTTGCATAAAACCCACATCAATAATACCCAATATTCACAATAGACTGATAACTATGTAAAGGGTCCTAAGGAGTTAGGAACATGTTGTGGGAAGGTATGATCCTTTTACTTTTCATTCATACTATCCTTCATGGGATGATATATATATATATATATATATATATATATATATATCAAGATTATGTTTCTAGGTATGCTTATATAGGGCCATTGATATTGAAAGCGTCTTAGTCTTGCCAACTTGATATGAGTGTCTTGTCTCTAGTAAAGATAATGTTTTAAACTTGGGGTCATCCTCTTTCCCTCACCATCCATTTCATTTCCCCTTGAAAGGTAGGTTTCTCTCTAAATCTTTTCCCACTTTATATACTTCTTATTCTTCATCTCTTACGACATGGAAATAATATGGTAGTTTGAGTTTATCCATTTTAGAATAAAAACTACATCTTTGAGTTGTTACTAGATGATCTCTTGGTTATTGTCTTATATTTATAGTATTTATCCTAGTTAGGTTTAGGGAACTTGAGTTCTCTATAAAAAATTTGTTGGCCATTTGGTCTTATTTTTCCATTCCATGATTTTTCATATCATGTTTCAATATTTGTTTGAGTATGGTTTATTACTTATCTTACATCAATGTTGTTATCATTATTCAGTACCACGTGTCCCTTGTTTGATTTGGATATTTACTTATCTTAGTTTAGATGAATTTTTATGTCTTTTGGTCATAATTAGCCTTATATATTCAACTTATTTTCTAAGTTATTTATTTAAGTTTTAGATTTTTCCATTTACTTTGGCCTTCCTACATTTGCTTATTTTAATTTTTCTTGCCTTGTATCCCTAGGGTTTCTCAAATGTAATCACTTCACCTTGCATAATTGAGACTATGATTTATACATGTAGCCATTCCATGATAAAGGTAATTCAAGGTATGTTTATGTTACCTTTAGTTATTCATTTATCAACATTTACTCAACATTTTTTTGGCATGTCATTTTACTCAACTTAGTTGTTA